>CAWWDY010002785.1:0-48165 GCA_963942605.1 Poecilus cupreus | reverse complement strand
AATACTTAGAAACAGCATTTTGTGTGTTTTTGCAAGCTGAAAACAGATATTTTATCTTGATTCTGCAAACATAAGTCATTACACACGACATATACATGAATATGACAGTTTAAATACTTGAAAACGGTGTTTTGTATGCTTTTGCATGCTTAAAACAGCATTTTTATCTTGCTTTCACCAACATTAGCTATTACACACGACATATACATGAATATGACAGTTTAAATACTTGAAAACGGTGTTTTTTATGCTTTTGCATGCTTAAAACAGCATTTTTATTTTGCTTTCACCAACATTAGCTATTATACACGACAGAAACACGAATATGGCAGTTTAAATACTTGAAAACGGTGTTTTGTATGCTTTTGCATGCTTAAAACAGAACTTTTATCTTGCTTTCACCAACAATAGCTATTATACACGACGGAAACATGAATATGACAGTTTAAATACTTGAAAACAGCATTTAGTATGTTTTTGCAAGCTGAAAACAGCTATTTTATCTTGATTTTGCAAACATAAGCCATTAAGCACGACATATACATGAATATGACAGTTTAAATACTTGAAAACGGTGTTTTGTATGCTTTTGCATGCTTAAAACAGCATTTTTATCTTGCTTTCACCAACATTAGCTATTATACACGACGGAAACATGAATATGACAGTTTAAATACTTGAAAACAGCATTTTGTATGTTTTTGCAAGCTGAAAACAGCTATTTTATCTTGATTTTGCAAACATAAGCCATTACACACGACATATACATGAATATGACAGTTTGAATACTTGAAAACGGAGTTTTGTATGCTTTTGCATGCTTAAAACAGCATTCTTATCTTGCTTTCACCAACATTAGCTATTATACACGACAGAAACATGAATATGACAGTTTAAATACTTGGAAACAGCATTTTTTATGTGTTTGCAAGCTGAAAACAGCTATTTTATCTTGATTTTGCAAACATAAGCCATTACACACGACATATACATGAATATGACAGTTAAAATACTTGAAAACCGTGTTTTGTATGCTTTTGTATGCTTAAAACAGAATTTTTATCTTACTTTCACCAACATTAGCTATTATACACGACAGAAACATGAATATGACAGTTTAAATACTTGAAAACAGCATTTTGTATATTTTTGCAAGCTAAAAACAGCTATTTTATCTTGATTTTGCAAACATAAACCATTACACACGACATATACATGAATATGACAGTTTAAATACTTGAAAACGGTGTTTTGTAAGCTTTTGCATGCTTAAAACAGCATTTTTATCTCGCTTTCACCAACATTGGCTATTATACACGACAGAAACATGAATATAACAGTATAAATACTTGAAAACAGCATTTTGTTGGTTTTTGCAAGCTAAAAACAGCTATTTTGTCTTGATTTTGCAAACATAAGCCATGACACACGACATATACATGAATATGACAGTGTAAATACTTGAAAACGGTGTTTTGTATGCTTTTGCATGCTTAAAAAAACATTTTTATCTTGCTTTCACCAACATTAGCTATTATACACGACAGAATCATGAATATGACAGTTTAAATACTTGAAACGATGTTTTGTATGCTTTAAATGCTTAAAACAGCATTTTTATCTTGCTTTCACCAACATTAGCTATTATACACGACAGAAACATGAATATGACAGTTTAAATTCTTGAAAACAGCATTTTGTATGTTTTTGCAAGCTGAAAACAGCTATTTTATCTTGATTTTGCAAACATAAGCCATTAAACACGACATATACATGCATATGACTGTTTAAATACTTGAAAACGTTGTTTTGTATGCTTTTGCATGCTTAAAACAGCATTTTTATCTTGCTTTCACCAACATTAGCTATTATACACGACAGAAACATGAATATGACAGTTTAAATACTTGAAAACAGCATTTTGTATGTTTTTGCAAGCTGAAAACAGCTATTTTATCTTGATTTTGCAAACATAAGCCATTACACACGACATATACATGAATACGACAGTTTAAATATTTGAAAGCGGTGTTTTGTATGCTTTTGCATGCTTAAAACAGCATTTTTATCTTGCTTTCACCAACATTAGCTATTATACACGACAGAAACATGAATATCACAGTTTAAATACTTTAAAACGGTGTTTTGTATGCATTTGCATGCTTAAAACAGCATTTTTATCTTGCTTTAACCAACATTAGCTATTATACACGACAGAAACATGAATATGACAGTTTAAATACTTGAAAACGGTGTTTTGTATGCTTTTGCATGCTTAAAACAGCATTTTTATCTTGCTTTCAAAAACATTAGCTATTATACACGACAGAAACATGAATATGACAGTTTAAATACTTGAAAACAGCATTTTGTATGTTTTTGCAAGCTGAAAACAGCTATTTTATCTTGATTTTCAAACAAAAGCCATTACACACGACATACATAAATATGACAGTTTGAATACTTGAAATCGGTGTTTTGTATGCTTTTGCATGCTTAAAACAGCATTTTTATCTTGCTTGCACTAACTATTGCTATTATACACGACAGAAACATGAATATGACAGTTTAAATACTTGAAAACGGTGTTTTGTATGCTTTTGCATGCTTAAAACAGCACTTTTATCTTGCTTTCACCAACATTAGCTATTATACACGACAAAACATGAATATGACAGTTTAAATACTTGAAAACAGCATTTTGTATGTTTTTGCAAGCTGAAAACAGCTATTTTATCTTGATTTTGCAAACATAAGCCATTACACACGACATATACATGAATATGACAGTTTATATACTTGAAAACGGTGTTTTGTATGCTTTTGCATGCTTAAAACAGCATTTTTATTTTGCTTTCACTAACATTAGCTATTATACACGACGGAAACATGAATATGACAGTTTAAATACTTGAAAACAGCATTTTGTATGTTTTTGCAGGCTGAAAACAGCTATTTTATCTTGATTTTGCAAACATAAGCCATTACACACGACATATACATGAATATGACAGTTTGTATACTTGAAAACGGTGTTTTGTATGCTTTTGCATGCTTAAAACAGCATTTTTATCTTGCTTTCAAAAACATTAGCTATTACACACGACATATACATGAATATAACAGTTTAAATACTTAGAAACAGCATTTTGTGTGTTTTTGCAAGCTGAAAACAGATATTTTGTCTTGATTTTGCAAACATAAGCCATGACACACGACATATACATGAATATGACAGTGTAAATACTTGAAAACGGTGTTTTGTATGCTTTTGCATGCTTAAAACAACATTTTTATCTTGCTTTCACCAACATTAGCTATTATACACGACAGAATCATGAATATGACAGTTTAAATACTTGAAACGGTGTTTTGTATGCTTTGAATGCTTAAAACAGCATTTTTATCTTGCTTTCACCAACATTAGCTATTATACACGACAGAAACATGAATATGACAGTTTAAATTCTTGAAAACAGCATTTTGTATGTTTTTGCAAGCTGAAAACAGCTAATTTATCTTGATTTTGCAAACATAAGCCATTAAACACGACATATACATGAATATGACTGTTTAAATACTTGAAAACGTTGTTTTGTATGCTTTTGCATGCTTAAAACAGCATTTTTATCTTGCTTTCACCAACATTAGCTATTATACACGACGTAAACATGAATATGACAGTTTAAATACTTGAAAACAGCATTTTGTATGTTTTTGCAAGCTGAAAACAGCTATTTTATCTTGATTTTGCAAACATAAGAAAAAACACACGCCATATACATGAATATGACAGTTTATATACTTAAAAACGGTGTTTTGTATGCTTTTGCATGCTTAAAACAGCATTTTTATCTTGCTTTCACCAACATTAGCTATTATACACGACGGAAACATGAATATGACAGTTTAAGTACTTGATAACAGCATTTTGTATGTTTTTGCAAGCTGAAAACAGCTATTTTATCTTGATTTTGAAACATAAGCCATTACACACGACATATATATGAATATGACAGTTTAAATACTTGAGAACGGTGTTTTGTATGCTTTTGCATGCTTAAAACAGCATTTTTATCTTGCTTTCACCAACATTAGCTATTATACACGACAGAAACATAAATATGACAGTTTAAATACTTGAAAACAGCATTTTGTATGATTTTGCAAGCTGAAAACAGCTATTTTATCTTGATTTTGTAAACAGAAGCCACCACACACGACATGTACATGAATATGACAGTTTAAATACTTGAAAACGGTATTTTGTATGCTTTTGCATGCTTAAAACAGCATTTTTATCTTGCTTTCACCAACATTAGCTATTATACACGACGAAAACATGAATATGACAGTTTAAATAATTGAAAACAGCATTTTGTATGTTTTTGCAGGCTGAAAACAGATATTTTATCTTGATTTTGCAAACATAAGCCATTACACACGACATATACATGAATATGACAGTTTAAATACTTGAAAACGGTGTTTTGTATGCTTTTGCATGCTTAAAACAGCATTTTTATCTTGCTTTCACCAACATTAGCTATTATACACGACAGAAACATGAATATGACAGTTTAAATACTTGAAAACAGCATTTTGTATGTTTTTGCAAGCTGAAAACAGCTATTTTATCTTGATTTTGCAAACATAAGCCATTACACACGACATATACATGAATACGACAGTTTAAATATTTGAAAGCGGTGTTTTGTATGCTTTTGCATGCTTAAAACAGCATTTTTATCTTGCTTTCACCAACATTAGCTATTATACACGACAGAAACATGAATATCACAGTTTAAATACTTTAAAACGGTGTTTTGTATGCATTTGCATGCTTAAAACAGCATTTTTATCTTGCTTTAACCAACATTAGCTATTATACACGACAGAAACATGAATATGACAGTTTAAATACTTGAAAACGGTGTTTTGTATGCTTTTGCATGCTTAAAACAGCATTTTTATCTTGCTTTCAAAAACATTAGCTATTATACACGACAGAAACATGAATATGACAGTTTAAATACTTGAAAACAGCATTTTGTATGTTTTTGCAAGCTGAAAACAGCTATTTTATCTTGATTTTCAAACAAAAGCCATTACACACGACATACATAAATATGACAGTTTGAATACTTGAAATCGGTGTTTTGTATGCTTTTGCATGCTTAAAACAGCATTTTTATCTTGCTTGCACTAACTATTGCTATTATACACGACAGAAACATGAATATGACAGTTTAAATACTTGAAAACGGTGTTTTGTATGCTTTTGCATGCTTAAAACAGCACTTTTATCTTGCTTTCACCAACATTAGCTATTATACACGACAAAACATGAATATGACAGTTTAAATACTTGAAAACAGCATTTTGTATGTTTTTGCAAGCTGAAAACAGCTATTTTATCTTGATTTTGCAAACATAAGCCATTACACACGACATATACATGAATATGACAGTTTATATACTTGAAAACGGTGTTTTGTATGCTTTTGCATGCTTAAAACAGCATTTTTATTTTGCTTTCACTAACATTAGCTATTATACACGACGGAAACATGAATATGACAGTTTAAATACTTGAAAACAGCATTTTGTATGTTTTTGCAGGCTGAAAACAGCTATTTTATCTTGATTTTGCAAACATAAGCCATTACACACGACATATACATGAATATGACAGTTTGTATACTTGAAAACGGTGTTTTGTATGCTTTTGCATGCTTAAAACAGCATTTTTATCTTGCTTTCAAAAACATTAGCTATTACACACGACATATACATGAATATAACAGTTTAAATACTTAGAAACAGCATTTTGTGTGTTTTTGCAAGCTGAAAACAGATATTTTGTCTTGATTTTGCAAACATAAGCCATGACACACGACATATACATGAATATGACAGTGTAAATACTTGAAAACGGTGTTTTGTATGCTTTTGCATGCTTAAAACAACATTTTTATCTTGCTTTCACCAACATTAGCTATTATACACGACAGAATCATGAATATGACAGTTTAAATACTTGAAACGGTGTTTTGTATGCTTTGAATGCTTAAAACAGCATTTTTATCTTGCTTTCACCAACATTAGCTATTATACACGACAGAAACATGAATATGACAGTTTAAATTCTTGAAAACAGCATTTTGTATGTTTTTGCAAGCTGAAAACAGCTAATTTATCTTGATTTTGCAAACATAAGCCATTAAACACGACATATACATGAATATGACTGTTTAAATACTTGAAAACGTTGTTTTGTATGCTTTTGCATGCTTAAAACAGCATTTTTATCTTGCTTTCACCAACATTAGCTATTATACACGACGTAAACATGAATATGACAGTTTAAATACTTGAAAACAGCATTTTGTATGTTTTTGCAAGCTGAAAACAGCTATTTTATCTTGATTTTGCAAACATAAGAAAAAACACACGCCATATACATGAATATGACAGTTTATATACTTAAAAACGGTGTTTTGTATGCTTTTGCATGCTTAAAACAGCATTTTTATCTTGCTTTCACCAACATTAGCTATTATACACGACGGAAACATGAATATGACAGTTTAAGTACTTGATAACAGCATTTTGTATGTTTTTGCAAGCTGAAAACAGCTATTTTATCTTGATTTTGAAACATAAGCCATTACACACGACATATATATGAATATGACAGTTTAAATACTTGAGAACGGTGTTTTGTATGCTTTTGCATGCTTAAAACAGCATTTTTATCTTGCTTTCACCAACATTAGCTATTATACACGACAGAAACATAAATATGACAGTTTAAATACTTGAAAACAGCATTTTGTATGATTTTGCAAGCTGAAAACAGCTATTTTATCTTGATTTTGTAAACAGAAGCCACCACACACGACATGTACATGAATATGACAGTTTAAATACTTGAAAACGGTATTTTGTATGCTTTTGCATGCTTAAAACAGCATTTTTATCTTGCTTTCACCAACATTAGCTATTATACACGACGAAAACATGAATATGACAGTTTAAATAATTGAAAACAGCATTTTGTATGTTTTTGCAGGCTGAAAACAGATATTTTATCTTGATTTTGCAAACATAAGCCATTACACACGACATATACATGAATATGACAGTTTAAATACTTGAAAACGGTGTTTTGTATGCTTTTGCATGCTTAAAACAGCATTTTTATCTTGCTTTCACCAACATTAGCTATTTACACGACAGAAACATGAATATGACAGTTTAAATACTTGAAAACAGCATTTAGTATGTTTTTGCAAGCTGAAAACAGCTATTTTATCTTGATTTTGCAAACATAAGCCATTAAACACGACATATACATGAATATGACAGTTTAAATACTTGAAAACGGTGTTTTGTATGCTTTTGCATGCTTAAAACAGCATTTTTTTCTTGCTTTCACCAACATTAGCTATTATACACGACGGAAGCATGAATATGACAGTTTAAGTACTTGAAAACAGCATTTTGTATGTTTTTGCAAGCTGAAAACAGCTATTTTATCTTGATTTTGCAAACATAAGCCATTACACACGACATATACATGAATATGACAGTTTAAATACTTGAAAACGGAGTTTTGTATGCTTTTGCATGCTTAAAACAGCATTCTTATCTTGCATTCACCAACATTAGCTATTATACACGACAGAAACATGAATATGACAGTTTAAATACTTGGAAACAGCATTTTGTATGTGTTTGCAAGCTGAAAACAGCTATTTTATCTTGATTTTGCAAACATAAGCCATTACACACGACATATACATGAATATGACAGTTAAAATACTTGAAAACCGTGTTTTGTATGCTTTTGTATGCTTAAAACAGAATTTTTATCTTACTTTTACCAACATTAGCTATTATACACGACAGAAACATGAATATGACAGTTTAAATACTTGAAAACAGCATTTTGTATATTTTTGCAAGCTAAAAACAGCTATTTTATCTTGATTTTGCAAACATAAACCATTACACACGACATATACATGAATATGACAGTTTAAATACTTGAAAACGGTGTTTTGTAAGCTTTTGCATGCTTAAAACAGCATTTTTATCTCGCTTTCACCAACATTAGCTATTATACACGACAGAAACATGAATATAACAGTATAAATACTTGAAAACAGCATTTTGTTGGTTTTTGCAAGCTAAAAACAGCTATTTTGTCTTCATTTTGCAAACATAAGCCATGACACACGACATATACATGAATATGACAGTGTAAATACTTGAAAACGGTGTTTTGTATGCTTTTGCATGCTTAAAACAACATTTTTATCTTGCTTTCACCAACATTAGCTATAATACACGACAGAATCATGAATATGACAGTTTAAATACTTGAAACGGTGTTTTGTATGCTTTGAATGCTTAAAACAGCATTTTTATCTTGCTTTCACCAACATTAGCTATTATACACGACAGAAACATGAATATGACAGTTTAAATTCTTGAAAACAGCATTTTGTATGTTTTTGCAAGCTGAAAACAGCTATTTTATCTTGATTTTGCAAACATAAGCCATAACACACGACATATACATGAATATGACAGTTTATATACTTAAAAACGGTGTTTTGTATGCTTTTGCATGCTTAAAACAGCATTTTTACTAGCGGTCCGACCTGCTTCGCAGGTCTGACCCCTAGGCTCCGCGACCCTGAAGAATATTTCTACTTTTTTATGGTTCAACTAAAAGTATACGAGTAAAACAATTTACAGTCGACCTGAAGGTTTCATTTGTTATCTTCCATTATGCTACAGAAAAAAAAAGCAAATGTTACTGAAGTACATATTGAATTTTTGTTTCGTTTTTGATGGAACGGATGATTTGGTGTGATGTGTTTCATCAATCTGTTGTTTCTGGATTGTAAAAGATATAATTTTTACTTTGCTATTATGCTCCTCTTAGTCTTATGCGTATATTAAATTACACAAATGTCCAGCAAGAACCACGTGGAGGTGGGAGCATTCTCTTGCCAGGAAAGAATAGGGTAGAAGGATGTAGAGGTTGGGAAAACTTATAGGATACCTGGAACTTAAAAGCTGTCATTTTGTACCTAACTAAGCCGCAATTTTATGAAACACCAGACGCGAATTTGAAAGCTGTCATTTTGTACCTAAGTTGCATTTTTATGAAACACTGCACGCGATTTTGAAAGTTATTTTGTACATAACTAAGCCGCAATTTTATGAAGCACCGCACGCGAACCTGAAAGTTGTTAATTTGTATATAATTAAGCCTAAATTTTATGAAACACCGCACGCGAACTTGAAGCTGTCATTTTGTACCTAACTAAGTTGCAATTTTATGAAACACCGCATGCGATTCTGAAAGTTGTTATTTTGTACATAACTTAGCTGCAATTTTATGAAACATCACACGCGAGCCGAAATCCCCTTCTCTAAATTTTTTCCAACCAAAGTTTCTTTCCTTTACGGAAAAATCCTCTTCTCTTGAATCCTTTCCAATTTACTTAACTTATCCTCCGTTATAAAAGTCTTTTGTGCCTACATTATTATCTTCTGCTTAGGTTCAGTATTTCGGTAGCAAAATACCGCACCGTTCCATCAGCATTAGATATCCTATCATTTATATTAAAAATTATGGAAGACCAATCCACGTATAAATTATAAACCGTAACACATGACTCCAAGTAAAATAATTTTTTAAAGATATTCTTCGCATATAAATCTTCTTTTCTCAAATCATTTCCAAAATAAGTTTGTTTCCCTTTCAATTTGCCTAAGTTATCCTTTGTTAAAAATTTTTGTTCTTTTAAATCCTTTCCAATTACCTAAATTAGACTCTGTTATAAAAGTTTTCTATGCCTACATTATTATCTTCTGCTTAGGTTCAGTATTTCGGTAGCAAAATACCGCACCGTTCCATCAGCATTAGATATCCTATCATTTATATTAAAATATTATGGAAGACCAATCCACGTATAAATTATAAACCGCAACACATGACTCCAAGTAAAATAATTTTTTAAAGATATTCTTCGCATATAAATCTTCTTTTCTCAAATCATTTCCAAAATAAGTTTGTTTCCCTTTCAATTTACCTAAGTTATCCTTTGCTAAAAATTTTTGTTCTTTTAAATCCTTTCCAATTACCTAAATTAGACTAAATTTACCTTAATTATTCTCCGTTATAAAAGTCTTCTATGCCTACATTTACTATCTTCTGCTGAGGTTCAGTTTTTCGGTAGCAAAATACCGCACCGTTCCAACAGCATTAGATATTCTATCTTTTGCATTAAAATATTATGCAAGACCAATCCACGTATAAACCGCAAACTGTAATATATGACTCCAAATATAATTTCTATTTGTTAAAGATATTTTTTCTTATAAAAAGAAAAGGTTTGTTGTTTCTGTTCCTCTATTCAAATAATTTAAAATTTGCCTAAATTTTCCTCCGCCTTGGGGAATCTTATTTAATTGTTTAAAATTTCTCTAAATACAATATTGGGCGTATGACCTTCCTGCTTTTCTTCATCTATATTGGTTTCTGGCACTTTTATTTTTAAATTATCGAATGAGCGTACCCGTGACATTGCAACGTATAGTTGCCCGTGTGTAAACACGGGCTTTTCTAAGTTAATTCCCACGAAATCAAATGTTTGTCCCTGTGATTTATTAATGGTCATTGAAAATGCTAATCTAATTGGAAATTGCCTACGTTTGAGAACATATGGTAAGTTACTGTCTGTTGGTGCGAGATCTATGCGCGGAAGGAAGATTCGTTGTCCTCTACTTTGACCAGTAACTACCTCTAGATCTAAATAATTGTTATGCATCTCTTTTACAATTAACCTGGTGCCATTACAGAGACCGCGTTTCGGGTTCATGTTTCGCAACAACATGACTATCGCGCCGATTTTTAATGACAGTTTGTGCCGTGGCATTCCGCTTGGAGTTTCTTTATTTAATACTTCAGTTGGATAATTTAACTTATTTGATTCTTCGCAATGAGCTGTGTCCGCACTGTAATAAATTCTAGAGGACCCGACAATTTTATCTAACACTAGATCATTTAGTTTCATTGTATCATCATTTTTAGGCGATAGAATCGCTCGATTTACAAAAGCGTACACATCTTGTGGCATGATGGTGTTTGTACCGAATATTTCATCAGCTAGAGAACCTCTAGTTAAACATTTTGATGGAATTGTAATAATATCTTGTACACCATTGCCAACTTGAAGTAAGTATGCGGAAAATTCTTGTTCATTTTTGTTGACGCGCATATTTTGTTTCAATGAAAACTTTTTAAAAAGGGGCCATAGGAAGCTTTGCGACATGGAAATTTCAATAATGGCCGTTCTGTGATTTGTATGTTTGACAATCGGTAAACATTGTCGGAAGTCTCCGCCTAATATTACAACTTTTCCACCGAAAGGAATTGAATTATTTTCTAAATCTTTGAGAACTAAATTTATTGCTTTAAGAGCGTGCCACGGTGCCATGGTAATTTCATCCCAAATAATAATAGATGATTTTTTAATTAATTTACCAGCGTTACTGTTAGCATTTATTTTACACACACTATTTTCGTGTATTGGCACGGGGAGTTTGAACACAGAGTGTACCGTTTGACCACCCTTTAGCAAAGTCGCTGCTATACCAGTCCAAGCAACTGAAATAACTGTGTGACCTTGACCCCTCATTATGCTAATAAGTGTGTTGTATAAAAATGTTTTGCCAGTTCCCCCTGGACCATCAATAAAAAAATACCTATTGGCACATGTTGGATCGTTTACCGCATTCAAAATGTATTGTAATATTTCAGTTTGTTCAGTATTGAATAATGCAACATTTTTTTCACCTTCTTGTTGTTCAGCGTCGCGGTCAATTTGATCATCTAAACCATCTACATCGTCATTTGCTTGATTTGGTTCTGGTAGACCAAAGTTTTTTAATTAGAATCGGTGTACTATTAATATTTCTTCAATGTATCTCAAGCATTTATTTTGTGCCGTTTGCCGTGAGTAATGCAACAGATAATCTTCCATCATGTCGTCTTTAAATTTATCCCATAATTCAACTGCATTTATTGACGTGTGGAAACAAATTAAATAAGCAAACAATTCACGCAATTGTTTTGGGAATTTGTCAATTACTGCTTCTTGCATACATTTAAGGCACTCATCGTCATTTGCCAATAACCCTTTAGCGCGAGCTGCTTCTAAATATGTATTATATTGTTTTCCGTCTACTGTGCGCAAGTCATCGAAACTTTTTGCACCTAAAGCATTAACTAAGAGCATTCGTAAGTGGAATCGCTCGATGTCCTTCGGACTCACCGAAATCATTCTGCCAATGGGCGGTTTTGTTTCTTTTTTTCGCGCCTGCCATGTATTTTTACTCGTATATACGTAATATTTAGGTATATCCATGTACCGGTATTGATGAGCTGTAATATCTGTTTGATTTAACAAGAACCACGCTGTGAGTGTAGTATTTCGTTTTGCCGCACGTTCAACTGCCTGTTTAACTTGCCCCGGGGCAAACACTATAGCTTGCTGATTTTGCAAATGAACAGCGAGTTCGTAAATCGTGTGGGACTTGTCTTGTAATGGATACTCGAGCAATCGCCAACAACTTTCAGGTGGTGAAACGTACCGCGTATTTAAATATCCGTTTATTTCGTCCCATTGGACAGTTTTACTTTTATCTACTTGACCGAGTTTTACCGAAGCGCAATCGTGACCTTTACAGAAGTATTTGCAAATGTATTTAATACTTTTCACCGATGAACAAATCTCGACATTGATGTGAGTTCGATATTTTTTCAATAAGTACGGATTGAATGGAATAATCCAACGATTGTCTACTGTGTACTTGGTGGTTCCGTTTCTAAATAAAATGTATATTTTCGAATTATTGTCACGCCGTTTGTAAAGCGGATAGCCGTTTATGTTTTCATACGTTTCATTGCGAAAATCTTTTGGATATTTTTTTGTGCATTTATTGTCCGCCATGCAAGGCGAATTTTTATTGAAAATACCGCAAGGACCGTGTATCATGTGTGTCTTGACAATTTGGTACAATTCTGGCTCTAATTCTTCATCTGAAATTTCTGCACTGACTATGGTATCGATGTCATCTTTGTTACGAATCTTACTTTCTTTATCGAGTGTAAGTAACAAATGCATATGTGGTAAACCGCGTTTTTGAAATTCAATTACGTACATGTAGGCCACTACTTTACCGAAAATATCATCGTGAAGAAATTCATGTAGCATGTTTTTAATTTTACCGTAAAATACGCATGTAACTATGTCGGGCCTGTCTGATGCCGTTTGACCTTCACGTAATTGTGCGATAATTTCAGGCCATTTTGGATTGCATGTTGTAGTAACAAACAAATCTGGTTTCCCGAATTCACGAACTATAGCCATTGAATTTTGATACATTTTTTGCATGAATCTACTGCCGCCTTGAAAACTTGATGGTAAAATAATCATTGTACCGGGTTTTGCACCTTCTAAATTAGCCAAATTATTAATGTGATCCATTAACCCACTGTACAACTCTACTCTAAATGTGGGTTGATTGAGCCGAATGTACGATAGTCGTTCGCTTTCAATTTTTACATACGCATCTACAATGTATTGCTGTGTTAGTTTGCCGGCTTGTAAACAAGGATTAAAGTCGCCACGGTCAGCTAAACGATTTGCATAAAATTGGAGTGGTGTTATTTTTTTAATACCGTCAGCTTGGCGCAAATGCATTCCCCAACCAGCGTTGCCCCGCAGAAACAATAGTGGGTAGCACATAGGGTCACAGTTTTCACTGTACTGATTAATTCGAACGCTATTTTGACCCCTAGGATGTATAGCTATGTCACGTTGACATGGGGGTTCGCCGTTATTTGAATTGAACACGACAGCTACTTCATTGCAAGTGGGAACGTTGTACGTGCGTTTGTCTTTCGTTCGATCATTTACTAACCACAGCTGTATTTCCGGTACAGCTTGATTATTTTGACCGGCTTTGGCAATTTCAAGAGTTTCGACCTCTTTCAACATTTTGAACGCCTCGTAATATGGATTTATTTCTCGAATTATTAAATCCAATTTTTGCATAATATCTGGTTTACACTTTTTGTTGTAGTCATCGTTCATTCGTTTATTTAATGCGTCAGCTGTGTCAATTATGTACAATTGCGCATATTTTTCAGATTCGCCGTGTGCAGGGAACAAGGATGTGGTACTGTGGTAAATTTGACCGTGAATACGGAAGGTGTATGGGCCTTGACCGGGCGGTGGAGCTATTTGAGCCCCCATTGACGCAAATGCTAATGCGCTGTTATATGTGCGAATGTTTTCTTTAAAGTTCCTGCTCTCTGAATTATTTCCCGTTAACAATTGTTTCATATATTCCGGATAGTCTGTTAATTGATCAGGGATTAGTTTTCCCTTGCGACAGCAATGGTTGATTTTACCGTCTGATGGTTTCTCAAATGCGAAATTCTTTGATTTGCATGTCTTGCAAATGACATTCATTTCACCCAAGCTATGTTGCTCAACAACTTTATCGGTCTTAGTTGCTAATTTAAGAGAGCTTTTAGTATCGTTTATAATTTTGGCTTGTTTTTCAGCTGATTTACTATTTTTAATTTCATTATTTAATTTGGTCTGTCTCTCTTTTTTATTTCTATGTAGGCGTTCACGTTTTTCAGCAATTGTTTCATTTAAAATTAAGTTTTCAAAATTTATCTTTAGTTTATTTAATCTTTGTTGTTTTTCCCCATCAGTTTCTTTTGCAATTCGCACATATTTATATTCTCTTTGTTGCTTTAATCGTTTGTCTTTTTGTTCATTTATTTCTACCGCCTTCCTTTTATGATAATTTTGGCTTCTTCTTACCTCTTGAATGATCGGAAATAGCGTTATCTGGCGCGACCTAAACATTTCCGCAGCATGTGATCTAAGCCTGGATATATCATACGATTCGTTTTCAGGATTTCGATTAAACAAAATACTCGTACAATAAGCAATCGCGAATAACCCACAATCATAACAATTTGTCTGACGTTGAACCTGCGCTATTCTAATTGGTGGTCGAAAGGGATACAAACGTGCTATGTATGTATTCACGTCTTGATGAATTGAACCTTTATTCGTGCTATCATATATTGTTACGGTAGCTCCATCATAATATAAGCTAGACCAGTGGCCGATTACACTGTTCTCAGGTCTTTCGTACATAATTTGAATATGTTTCGCGTTTCGTGGAATTGGTTGAATACGATCTGGTGCAGCTATATATACAGTAGGTTGTGGTGCAAATTGGGATATTGCGCGAACCAAAGAAAAGAAATTATCTATGTGGATATCTTCTAAGTAGCCTTGCGCATTAAGTACCGTATTTATATCATTATTGGATAAATTACCTAATAATCCATTACTATTGTTTTCAATGTTAACTGCCGATACGCTGTTAATTGGAACCGTTGTTTTAACAACTTCGGTTGACTTAACTTTTGGCTTTTCTACATTTTGATATATTTGTTTTCTGTTCTCAAGCTTAATTCGATCTTTGGATGGCATTTTTACTATTGCTGTTATAAAGGCTATATTATGTTTATATATTATTCACAACTACTTTAATTATGATCAAAAATTATAAGAAAGATGTTACTTACCGTTTTTAGAGTGCGTCGTTTTATATATTTATTTTACAAATACCTTCAGAACCTGGACTTGCTGGGTAATGTTGTAGAAGAAATTGATAACTGTCTATTCCCAATAGCTTCGTATTTTTATATAAACCTAAATGTAAATAAAAATTAATTCATATTTGTCCAAGTATTTTATTAATTTAAAAAGCAGTCGAAATTTTTCATAATTAAGCTACAACAATAATCAATATAATTTTTTTTTTTTTCGAAGAAGGGAGACGGACTAACTACATTTAAAAATGTCAAAATTGTAGTTTAGTACAGTTTAAATAGAAAGGAAGACAAAATATAGATGGATAAATTGGATATTTTTTGTTGGACATCGTTTCTAATATATTTTATATGTCAGATAAATAAATTTATTATGTACTGAAATAAATAATGACGTTCAAATGCTGTGTACTCGTGTAATATCTTGACTCCATAGAACTGGAAATTGCCAAGCAACTAAGTGGTTATATAAATAAAAAAATCCGGGTAAATAAAAAATCTAGATGTTCCTATAGCAATTTTGCCGTACTATAACTTTTTTCTAGGATATTATACCGGGTTTAGAATTGAAATGTAGAATATAGAGATTTTAATGTTATTATATCCATTCACTTTACAGTAGAAGTGTAAATACAAAAGTTGTTCAGAATCAGAATTTAAAGAAACCTGCAATAAGTCCCATTCGGTTACCAAAATATAAGTAATTCGCGATATATCAATCAAATTAATATCAATATTCATTTAGAAAATACGGCCATGGAAAACTGATCAAAAACAAAATATATTTTAAATTTCAAAAACAGTTTTAGTGTTATTTATTTATTTATTTACCAAAAAGAAATGGAAAGAAATGGACTTAAAAATACTCCATTATATCATTAGAATCTTCTACAGAAAATAACACAATACTGTAATAAAAAAATCTAAATCTGTTCTTTGATATGCTATATATATTTAGTTGTTGTTAAAATTTTCCCAATAAATATTAATTTAAATTTAATTGATATATCGTGAAATATTAATATGTAGGTAATAAAATTTTAAAATGCTAAACAACATTGAAATTCCTTGGTTTCTTGATGGCAATTTGTTTCAATTCTACAGTTCATTTTTTTTTTGTAATGCGCTTCACGTCATCATTCAAATTCGTAAGAATAAATTTTGAGCGTCATGATACGTCTTAGATAAGATTAAATGGTTCCAAAACGGTCTTGATAGTTGTTCATATAAAATATATGTATATTTAACATGAAGTGACGTGAACCTATCACAAGAAAAATAAACTGTACACCCGATAGATATACTGCAAAAATTACATATTTTTACCTTATTATGATATGTTGTTACACTGTTGTAAAATTTATTTGTATTTATTAGCTGTGCTAAATAAAGTAAATTATTATCTATACATGCAATACTCATATGTCATTATAATATGTGCCACAAGTTATAGTACATAATTTTTGCAATTTTTTAGTTAGAACAAAGTTTTCTTGAATTCATCTCCAATGATTTTCAAACGTGTATGTAGTAATGGCTGCAATCGAAAATACAAAGTTGTTTGCAGGTGCAATGTCATTTTCATCATAACTTGTAATTATATTTGTCACATCAAATACATTTGTGATTTCAGCGTTATATTTTTAGAATGAACAAGAAACCACATACAACTTTTTTACCACAGCCATTTTGTCGAAATAATTTATAGGTATAGGAAGTTATAATATTCTTTTACATACCATAAAAAATTGGTATGAACTGTTATAAAATATATCAAATAACTTTTTATAATATCTCAAATATAAAGAAACAATGTTTACTTACGAATTGGTGTTAAATTTCTCAGTAATACAATCAATGGCGAAGGCACTCCTGTTGTAGATTTGTAAATTAAATTGTTTTGAAATGCCTACGGGCCTCTAGGTGTTATTGGAATATTATGTAAATATGTTCCAAAACAATCTAAATAAATACACACAACACTAATATCACAACAGAAATAATATCTTGCACGAAATTTGTAATAACGTAGCAAAGTGTAAAAAATACTGCTTTTCACCTAAGTAAATAAAGCAGTTGTTTGTATGTTGGTTGTCATGGCAATCGAGATGAATTCTGATTGTAGATGGCAGGTCGGACAGTGGCAATATTACACGAATAAAAATTGTTTAATATAACAATAAATAACATACATATACTTGTAAATTTGAAACTAATTCTATTGAGTTAATAAATTAATTTTAATGTAGGTAAGCAATGAATGTTTTCCCATTCATCTAGTTGTCTAGTTTATACATCTACCGCAAGATGTCAGTTATTTTGATTTTTTCCCAACTATTTTTTCTTTTGATTTAATAAATTTTATAACAAATTTTATTTCAAATCGGATAACTTTTACATACCTTTTATTTATTAAATATTTATTTATGAATGTTTCTCTAGGTTTCTCTTATTTTATTTATATCTAGTTACTTTTTGATTTGTTATATGTAATTTAGTTATATTCCTGTCAAAATATTGAAGATTATCGATTATGTTATAAACATTGAGGTCTGTAAAAACAAATAGCTTTAGAACAGAAATTGCGACAAAAAACAGAAATGTTTGTAAAAAAGGACTAATCTAGATATGAAAAATAGAACACAAAAAACTTTATAAAAATAAAAAAGCTAACATGTATAACAAAGTCAAGGAAAAAACATGAAATTTAATGTTGTGTTAGCGTACAGAGTTTATTGATCTATAGAATAATAATCCTGCTGTAACATTTAAAAGTGAAGTAAGCAATGTGAATTAATTATTGATACTTATGAAATAAGTTTTCTGGCCTCCTAAACTGTAAACATAACAATCACACATCATTTACTTTTGCGGTAACTACGATTTTACAGTTTTCATGCTTTTTGAAACACCGCGGTGCGGGAACGCGCATCAATATTTTTTAGCTTTTTGAGGCCATTAAAATAAAAAGTAACTTTGTAATAATAAAGAATGACTAAAAAAACTCTAGTTACCGCCAAAATAGTTAAATAAAGTAACACAGAAATCAATAAAACTAAAAATTTTTTATAAAATATAACATTTGCCAGCAGCGCCATCTCTTAACACTTATCCTAACTATGTACAGATATTTCACAGTTGGTAAATGTGACATAACTATTAAAATGTCAAAAGATAAAACTGATTGATTGGATTGATTAGAATTGGTGATTTATTTTAATTATATTAAATTAATTATAATACAGAATATCGAAAAAGGTAGGTAACATTTGAATCGCTCATGTAGTCTATGTGGGAATTATTAAATTGTCATCTTTTTAGGTTATAATTGGGTCTTTCTTTTCAAGTAGTTTTGGATATTACGAAATATCTGTATTTTTGCAAATCATAATTGAATAAATTGCCCACAAAGATTTTTTATTTTACGATACCAGCTCTGTGAAATATGCCAAGAGGAAGTTTTTCAGTGAAATTGGTGGCTTTCTTCTCGTCACACCAAACAACAAATACTTGAAATATCTCGTAACGTAATTTATATTTTCAGGGAGTAGTTCTACTTTTGATTATGAAACTATACAAATTGTTGATTATTTTCACTTTCCACAGTTTTTCATAGCGTCGTGATGCACAGTTTACTAAATATCAATTAGGAAAATTTATGGAAAATACATATAAATAAATATAGTAAAAAGGTATGTCGTCCAGAAAATGTAATACATTATTTGTGCGTTAAGTTTATTATACATACTTCAATACAAAACTTCGCTCTGTAAAACTAAACTTACCGCACGTATAATGTAAATAACTATTAATACAACTTCGTAATATTAGGATAATTTATTGCAAGGTATTCACATCGGTTTTCCTCTCACAAATGAACAAAAAACTTGTGATGAACCATGTCAAAAACTTTTGAAAGTGGACGAAGGATTTGAATTGGGAATGAAAATTATAAAACGTCATATTCGACTATGTTGTGCTCTATTTTAAAATCTTTTTGTGTAATATCAACATGAATTTATTAGTTAAAGAGTGTGTGTCTTTTTATATTTTTTACATTTTACAGAAATATTGTAAACAATACGTATAAAAAAGGGAAAATTGCAGAATAGTGCACCACAATTTATTGAAGTTAGCATAACTGAAAGAAAGTGACAAGTTAATAACAGAGACTCCAAAAATGTTATTGTAAATATTCGCGATAAATTGTAAATATTCGCGATAAAAAAGAACTAAATTAATTCACAGGTTTCTCTGAGGATGTCTTAGTGGTAGGGGTATTTTCTGACGAGAGCTGTCAATTGGTGCACCATACTGCAATTTAACACATTTTAATATATTATTTTACAAGCCTGGGGTTTCAAACAATAATGTAAATCCTTTCGTTATGGATTACTAATACAATATACTAAACAAATTTCAACCTGCTATTTTTGTATCAGAACATCTGTCAAAATTTATCTTAAAATTTTTGTTGAAAATCTGTAATAAATGTGCTTTTATTAAACTATCTAGATACACAAATAAATACTTACCCTATAATCATTATTATTCATGCTAATTAAGTTTGTCTGAATATGTTTGAACTTATAAGTAAATGTTATTTCATTTCTTATTATAACTGACATAAAATTTTAAGAGTAATGTAATTTATGTATTGTTGTAATTTTACGTACGTGGAATTTCGTACAACATTTATTTTCTTAAAGCATTACCTGTTACTATGTTATTATACCTGAAGATCTGTATCTGTTAAATTATTCAAGCTTGTAAATTAACCTTTGATAAGTTTAGATTCAAAATAATTATCATTGTCACAATAAGTAACACCTCGAATCTCTATTGTATATAATTTTTCAATTATTTGCGCGCACAATGATCTGGATTTTCTTAAGTATCTTATATACTAAACAGCATAACGTATTTTCAATGTTTTCATCACTGGCAGTTGCTCATTTTTACAGCCTAGACGGAGTAATCGATTTACATGAAACGTTCACTGTTAAATACTATATGTTTTCGTTTAGTGCCTTTTCGGAGCAGATTTTTATTTTACCTCATTTTGTCCTTTAAAATGGCCAAAAAAGGCGAAATTTTGTAGTATCCAAGTAACTTGTGGAATTTTACTGTTTTACGATCACGTAATTTGAATAAATGAATAAAACTTGTAGTTTGAAATTAAATATATTAATTACATTAATTGTAGACAAGCTGGACAATTTTTGTAAATTTATTTGTGTTTAGAATAAATGAACAAATATACTTATAAATTTGTAAATTTTTAAAAAGTCAATTTAAAGAAAATTAAAATAATTTCAAATAAAAATTTTCGCTTTGATTGTACATGCCGTTTGAATAAGGTAAATGAATAACTACTTGTCATTTTTGACAGTTCAGTTTGAAATTTTAAATATAAATTGCATTAACTGCAGACATGCTGGAAAATTTTCTTAAATTTATTTATGTTTACAATAAATGCGCAAATATGATTTGCTAATTTCTAAATTTATAAAAAAACGTTTCTACAAAAGTTGAAAAATTCCGAAATGCCTAGAATTCACCGCCAGTTCAAGGATTTAATAAAGTCCAACAATTTCATTATATGTGGTTATTCTTCAGGCAAAAGCCAATGATAGATGGTTGAGATTGCAATAATTCTTTGTTGTAATCAGTGTTTAGAGTAATCAATGCATTGTTGTACAAGTTTTAAATAATAAGTTATGTGCACAGGGCACTGCCAATGCAATGCAAGTATTTCGAGTTTTAATACCTTTTATTTTGTAGGTTAAACATTAATTATCTTATTCCATAGTCCAATGACAAGAATAGTTAGAAATAAGTAAGAAATGCACAAAATAAAGTGAAACCAATCATATTTTGAAGACAGGGCGATCCTAATCTAACAAATTGTGTTGAAATGTGTGATATATGCTCCATGCTATGTTTTTGTATACAAGTGTTATGAATTAAAGTATTTCGAAAATAACTTGTTACAAAAAGGTAAATTATTCAATCACCATATTCCACAGAAACATAATTGGTATATTAAAATGTGTATTACACTGATATTTTTTAACATGAAATAGCGAAAACATTTATAGAAGAAATTTCAAGAATTAAAGGTAGTTGAAAAGGTTTTCATATTTTGACGTATATCAAATTTGATCTGCAACGTTCAGGTGCTTGGTGTATGATTTAATTTGTTAGTTGTCTTCATTTTAAAATATTTGTTGTAGGTGTTATAATAATAACGGGACATGGAAATAAAATAAAATATGTGGATTATGTAGATTTTTCTAATGCGATCAATAGTAACAAATTTATACCAGTGGCCCATGTGTGCAAACGGCAGGTTGAACTGCTTCAAACGCTTGATTACAACAATGATATATATTTATTCTTTGTATCTACCTTACCACGGACTATTTTATATATATTTTGTGTAACTATTTTTGTAGAGTATATAGTATGTTATAATTAAATAACATTCTCAAAACTAATAAAATATTTAAGAAAATAGCAATAAAAATTTACGGCCGGTTCCAACGTTAGCATTGCATAATTCGGTATTGTTCGGTATACTTCTGAATACAATAGTTATTCTAAAGAAAAATTTTACAAATTTAATGAAATTTTAAATATAATTTTAATTGCAGACCAGTTGGACATGTTTGACAAAGATCGGTATTATATGAACAAATATTAGTGAAAGTTGTATTTGATTTAAATTTGTTTTAAAATTCACTTATTTAGTCGCTAAAGAAAGGCCTCGAAGAGACGAGATTAATAATTATAACTGGAAGATTTATGCCATATTGTGTAGTTTGTCGTATATCGTAATAATCACCCTTTTCCTATTATATTATTGTAACTACTTAAGTTTTATGAAATTTTCAGAGATGGCGGAGCCCTAGCTGAGACACCCGCCGTAGGCGGGGGTCGACGCTAGTTGTTTACTAATCGATTAATATTATCAATCAAAGGAAATATAAACTTACAACACTGTAGTATAAAAAATGACATTTTGGGTGCATTCGTTATTGAAATCTATCGTTCAGCATTCCTCAATTTTTACATTTTGGTATTATTAAACATGTACTGCGTTTATTCATTTTAAAATAGAATTATAAAATATAATACATACAAAAAGGATTTATTTAAGGTTATGTACACATAAATTGCATTAATGTTTTCTAAACTCAGATAAATTTACAAAACTTTTTCATTTGGTCTAGAATTAATTCAATTTATACTTACAGTTTCAAACATATATGTCAAAAATGACAGGATGAACACAAATTCGTGAAAAGTGACAACTACAATTTTAATTTTTTTAATTGACTTTTACAATATTTACATTATAGTACACATATTCACTCATTTATTTTAAACACAGATAAATTTACAAAACATCTTCAACTTGTCTAGAATTAATGTAATTTCTACTCAAAATTTAAAACAGATCTGTCATATATGTCAAATTGAACAAAAATTTGTGAAAAGTTACAACTACAATCAACAAAGTACACTTTCGTAGCAACCCGAGGCCCCCCTTGATAGAAAAATTTAATGTCTTTCGCATTTAATATTTCGCACATCATGTGTAAGAAAAATATGAGACATGCAAAAGGCACTGTTCCACAGGGACCTTTAACACCCAAAAAAAGTTTCACCCGAGTACATCAAACCGTCTAGGCTGTAGGCGATTCCGATGGCCGTTGTTAGATTGGCTAATCTATAGAGTGACAGTTCAGACCCACGCCGATTAGTATATAGGACTAGCGGTCCGACCTGCTTCGCAGGTCTGACCCCTAGGCTCCGCGACACTAAAGAAGATAGCAGTCTCTTTGTTCCTCGCTTCCAAGTCAGTAAATTGGCGAAGAAAACACATCACTTCGTTCCTCGCTTTCATGTCAGTACAATGGCGAGGAAAGCTCGTCACTTCGTTCCTCGCTTTCATGTCAGTGTCTCTTAACTTCCCATCCCTAAAACAGTTCATTTAATATCCCTAAGTTAAGTTTCTAGTAATTTCCACAAAAGCAATTGCTGATCGTAATTATTTGTGATAAAGAAGGTTCATCACTACTTTTTCCAACTTTTTGAGCCTGAAACGTTACATTCAATACTTCACAAGCTAGCTTTAGGGGAATTTTCAGAATAGCATTTGCCAATCGTACTGATTTATAATAAAGATGGCTCAATATTTCACTTCTAAAACATTTTACTTGGTACCCCACAGGTCGCAAATATTCATGAATTGTATAAAAAAATAAATAAAATAAATATATCATCACGCCTTTTACCCACTACGGGTGTGGCACTCTGCTTACGCAGATCTCGGTAGGTGATATATTTTTGCGTATGAAGTGCGGTTACCAGCCGTCAAATCATAGCCCCCAAGGATGTTAGTGGAGGGGGAACCACAGGGGTAAATTTAAATTTGTAACTGTCGGCAGTGGGATTCGAACTGAGGATCTCACGATCCACAGTCCGACAGTCATGAATTGTAAGGACAAATAATTGCCGATCAGAATCGGTTTGCGAAAAAAATTACAACAAACACAATTATTAAATTTTCCGTGGATACTCGTATTACCAAGACCAAGTGTTTGAATTTTTACCCTTGCAATAGATTTCAAGTGACTTAAAAAAATGATTATCTGGGAACTCTTAAAACATTTCATTTCATACACCACAAGTTAGATACCTAAAAAAAAAAATTAAAAATTTAAATTTAACACAAATTTCATTAATATTTGATCATATAACAAATATTTTGCCAATCTGACATTTCTATTGTCTTCTTGGCAATTTAAAAATACCGCCAGTAATAATGTATAATAATTTGCATTCCACATTGTCGACTTTACCTAATCTAACGTCAAAGTAGAATAAAATCGTGAAATTGTAATGGAATTTTTTAAAATTTTTATAAAATTTGATCGTGTAATACCAACCAACCAGTCTTACGTTATCTTGTCAGTTACATTTCAAAGTAAAATCAAAGCTAAAAAAATTTAACTTGTCTATTCAAGATACTCATTTGATACCAAACACAATATTTTTGTGATGTCTTTTATGAAAATATTCGACAGCCGCCAATTTTTATATTATCATTTGTCCCGTCTATTCGACATCTTTCTTTGGATACCCAAAAAGTGATTTTAAAAAAATAATTAAATCAAACACAACTTAATTAATATTTGATCATGTGATAAATAATTTTGTCAATCTGATTTTTCTATTGGTAATTTTAAAATATTATCAATAATAATGTACAATAATTTGCATTCTCTTTTGTCGACAAATTTGACGGATTTACTTTATTATTACTAAATTTGATCGTGTAATACCAAAGTTACTTAATCTAAAGTCAAGTAAAATAAAAAAAAGGTTGGAAACTTTTTTTTTCTCTAAATTTCTTGTTTTTATTTTATTTTTATTAAATTTGATTATGTTACAAAGACTTCTCTAAATCTGACATTTCTATTATTATCTTGTCAATTTAAAGGAACCGTCAATAATAATATATAATAAATTGCACCCTACATTGTCGACAAATTTAATGCATTTACTTTATTTTTAATAAATTTGTCGTGTAATAGCGACTTTTCCTAGTTTAAAGTAAAAGTAGCATCAAAATGAAAATTTTTTATTTTACAACTGAAAATGTAGAAATATAAATTGATAGTCTTTAATAACTTCCAATTAATACCAAACAATTGGCGAAGCAAGCTCGTCACTACGTTTCTCGCTTCCATGTCAGTACATTGACGAAGAAAATTCGTCACTTCGTTCCTCGCTTCCATGTCAGTGCATCGACGAAGCAAGCTCGTCACTACGTTCCTCGCTTCCATGTCAGTACATTGACGAAGAAAGCTCGTCACTTCGTTCCTCGCTTTCAAGTCAGTGCATGGGCAAAGCAAGCTCGTCACTTTGTTTCTCGCTTTTATGTTACTACTATTTGGCACTTTAGTTTAAATCTCTTCCGTGAGATATTTAATTCAATACCAAACACGTAAGGATTTAAATAACATTCATAAAAAAACAATTGATGATTTATCAAAATAACTTTATGACACTTGAGTTGAAATATCCTTCATGAGACTTTTAATTTGATACCAATCACGGTAGGATTTAAATAGCATATATCTTCTCTGCGAGACCTTTTATTTAATACCAAACACGGTAGGATTTAAATAATTTTTATAGAAAACAATTAACAATCGTCCAAAACAATTTTTTGACACTTGAGTTCAAATCTCCTTTGCGAGATCTTTAATTGAATACCAAACACGGTAGGAATTAAATAACATAGATACAAAACAATTAACGATCGTCCAAAACAACTATTTGACACTTGAGTTGAAATCTCTTCCGCGAGACCTTTAATTTGATACCAAACACGGTACGATTTAAATAATATTTATAAAAAACAATTGACAATCGTCCAAAATAACTTTTTGACACTTGAGTTCAAATCTCCTCCGCGAGACCTTTAATTTGATACCAAACACGGTAGGAATTAAATAACATATATACAAAACAATTAACGATCGTGCAAAACAACTTTTTGACACTTGAGTTCAAATCTTTTCCGCGAGACCTTTAATTTGATACCAAACACGGTAGGATTTAAATAATATTTATAAAAAACAATTGACAATCGTCCAAAATAACTTTTTGACACTTGAGTTTAAATCTTCTCTGCGAGACCTTTTATTTAATACCAAACACGATAGGATTTAAATAATGTTTATAAAAAACAATTGACAATCGTCCAAAACAACTTTTTGACACTTAAGTTCAAATCTCCTCTGCGAGACCTTTAATTCAATACCAAACACGGTATGATTTAAATAATATTTATAGAAAACAATTGACAATTGTCCAAAATAACTTTTTGACACTTGAGTTCAAATCTCCTCTGCGAGACCTTTAATTCAATACCAAACACGGTAGGATTTAAATAATATTTATAAAAAACAATTGACAATCGTCACTTTATTTTAAATCTCGAACGTGAAACTTTTAATTTAGTACTAACCACGGCAGGATTAGAAATGAAAAACAACTCATGATAAAAAAAATATTCTGAAATTAAATAAATATTTAAAACGATCTTTTTATATTAAATAAGTAATAAACTTATTTAAATTTTACCGCCTAAAATACTTAGAAGCATCAAGGTTGTCGAGCAGAGACATCTGTGTATTTTCTGACGCGGAAAAGAAACCATCTATTAAGTGAAAAATAATTTTCAACTTTTTTGAGTTAGATAAGAATTTGAATTTTACCGCCTAAAATCCTCAAAAGAATCATGGTTGACGAACAAAGACATCTGTCATATTTATTTTGAATTTGAAAAAAATATAAAAAAAAAAATTCACATTTAAAAAAATTACAAAATAGTAAACAATGTACGCACTATTATTCTAAACACAAATAAATTTGCCAAATTTATCTAACTTGTCTACAATTAAAGTAATGTATAATTAAAACTTCGAAGTGAACTGTCAAAAATGACAAGTTGTCATTCTTTTTTTCACACAATTAAAGATAAAGTGTATTGACAGTTCACTTTGAAATTGTAAAAATAAATTACTTTATTTGTAGACAAGTTAGATAAGTATGGTAAATATATTTCTGTTTAGAATAAATTAAAGTACATGTTTAATATTTTGTTAAATTTTTAAACATCAATTTAAAAATAACAAAATTAATTTCAGAGTGAACTGTCAATTCCCTTTATCTTTGAATTTTTAACAGTGGTAGCAACGCGTGTTTATTTAACATAAACTACACGGAATACGAGGCCCCCCTTGATGGAAAAATTTAATGTCTTTCGCAATTAATATTTCGCACATCATGTGTAGGAAAAATCTGAAACATACAAAAGGCACTACACCACAGGGTCCTTTAACACCCAAAAAAAGTTTCACCCGAATACATTAAACCGTCTAGGCTGTAGGCGATTCCGATGGCGGTTGCTAGATTGGCTAATCTATAGAGTGGATATTGCCGAATAGTATATTGGACTAGCGGTCCGACCTGCTTCGCAGGTCTGACCCCTAGGCTCCGCAACACTAAAGAAGATAGCAGTCTCTTTGTTCCTCGCTTCCAAGTCAGTAAATTGGCGAAGAAAACACATCACTTCGTTCCTCGCTTTCATGTCAGTACAATGGCGAGGAAAACTCGTCACTTCGTTCCTCGCTTTCATGTCAGTGTCTCTTAACTTCCTATCCCTAAAATAGTTCATTTAATATCCCTAAGTTAAGTTTCTAGTAATTTCCACAAAAGCAATTGCTGATCGTAATTATTTGTGATAAAGAAGGTTCATCACTACTTTTTCCAAGTTTTTGACCCTGAAACGTTACATTCAATACTTCACAAGCTAGCTTTAGGGGAATTTTCAGAAAAGCATTTGCCAATCGTACTGATTTATAATAAAGATGGCTCAATATTTCACTTCTAAAACATTTTACTTGGTACCCCACAGGTCGCAAATATTCATGAATTGCAAGGAAAAATAATTGCCGATCAGAATCGGTTTGCGAAAAAAATTACAACAAACACAATTTTTAAATTTTTCGTGGATACTCGTATTACCAAGACCAAGTGTTTGAATTTTTACCCTTGCAATAGATTTCAAATGACTTAAAAAAAATGATTATCTGGGAACTCTTAAAACATTTCATTTCATACACCACAAGTTAGATACCTAAAAAAAAATTTAAATTAAACACAAATTACATTAATATTTGATCATATAACAAATATTTTGCCAATCTGACATTCCTATTGTCTTCTTGGCAATTTAAAAATACCGCCAATAATAATGTATAATAATTTGCATTCCATATTGTCGACTGTACCTAATCTAACGTCAAAGTAGAATAAAATCGTGAAATTGTAATGGATTTTTTTTCCTTTAAATTTCGCGGTTTTTAAAATTTTTATAAAATTTGATCGTGTAATACCAACCAACCAGTCTTACGTTATCTTGTCAGTTACATTTCAAAGTACAATCAAAGCTAAAAAATTTTAACTTGTCTATTCAAGATTCTCATTTGATACCAAACACTATATTTTTGTGATGTCTTTTATGAAAATATTCGACAGCCGCCAATTTTTATATTATCATTTGTCCCGTCTATTCGACATCTTTCTTTGGATACCCAAAAAGTGATTTTAAAAAAATAATTAAATCAAACACAACCTAATTAATATTTGATCATGTGATAAATAATTTTGTCAATCTGATTTTTCTATTGGTAATTTTAAAATATTATCAATAATAATGTACAATAATTTGCATTCTCTTTTGTCGACAAATTTGACGGATTTACTTTATTATTTTTCTAAATTTGATCATGTAATACCAAAGTTACTTAATCTAAAGTCAAGTAAAATAAAAAAAGAAGGTTGGAAACTTTTTTTTCTCTAAATTTCATGTTTTTATTTTATTTTTATTAAATTTGATTATGTTACAAAGACTTCTCTAAATCTGACATTTCTATTATTATCTTGTCAATTTAAAAGAACCGGCAATAATAATATATAATAAATTGCACCCTACATTGTCGATAAATTTAATGCATTTACTTTATTTTTAATAAATTTGTCGTGTAATAGCGACTTTTCCTAGTTTAAAGTAAAAGTAGCATGAAAATGAAAATTTTTTATTTTACAACTGAAAATGTAGAAATATAAATTGATAGTCTTTAATAACTTCCAATTAATACCAAACAATTGGCGAAGCAAGCTCGTCACTACGTTTCTCGCTTCCATGTCAGTACATTGACGAAGAAAGCTCGTCACTTCGTTCCTCGCTTCCATGTCTGTGCATCGACGAAGCAAGCTCGTCACTACGTTCCTCGCTTCCATGTCAGTACATTGACGAAGAAAGCTCGTCACTTCGTTCCTCGCTTTCAAGTCAGTGCATGGGCAAAGCAAGCTCGTCACTCTGTTTCTCGCTTTTATGTTACTCCTATTTGGCACTTTAGTTTAAATCTCTTCCGTGAGATATTTAATTCAATACCAAACACGTAAGGATTTAAATAACATTTATAAAAAACAATTGATGATTTACCAAAATAACTTTATGACACTTGAGTTGAAATATCCTTCATGAAACTTTTAATTTGATACCAATCACGGTAGGATTTAAATAACACATATCTTCTCTGCGAGACCTTCTATTTAAAACCAAACACGGTAGAATTTAAATAATTTTTATAGAAAACAATTAACAATCGTCCAAAACAATTTTTTGACACTTGAGTTCAAATCTCCTCTGCGAGAACTTTAATTGAATACCAAACACGGTAGGAATTAAAAAACATATATACAAAACAATTAACGATCGTCCAAAACAACAATTTGACACGAGTTCAAATCTCTTCCGCGAGACCTTTAATTTGATACCAAACACGGTAGGATTTAAATAATATTTATAAAAAACATTTGACAATCGTCCAAAATAACTTTTTGACACTTGAGTTCAAATCTCCTCCGCGAGACCTTTAATTTGATTCCGAACACGGTAGGAATTAAATAACATATATACAAAACAATTAACGATCGTCCAAAACAACTATTTGACACGAGTTCAAATCTCTTCCGCGAGACCTTTAATTTGATACCAAACACGGTAGGATTTAAATAATATTTATAAAAAAACAATTGACAATCGTCCAAAATAACTTTTTGACACTTGAGTTCAAATCTCTTCCGCGAGACCTTTAATTTGATACCAAACACGGTACGATTTAAATAATATTTATAAAAAACAATTGACAATCGTCCAAAATAACTTTTTGACACTTGAGTTTAAATCTTCTCTGCGAGACCTTTTATTTAATACCAAACACGGTAGGATTTAAATATTGTTTATAAAAAACAATTGACAATCGTCCAAAACAACTTTTTGACACTTAAGTTCAAATCTCCTCTGCGAGATCTTTAATTGAATACCAAACACGGTAGGAATTAAATAACATACATACAAAACAATTAACGATCGTCCAAAACAACTATTTGACACTTGAGTTCAAATCTCTTCCGCGAGACCTTTAATTTGATACCAAACACTGTAGGATTTAAATAATATTTATAAAAAACAATTGACAATCGTCCAAAATAACTTTTTGACACTTGAGTTCAAATCTCCTCCGCGAGACCTTTAATTTGATATCAAGCACGGTAGGAATTAAATAACATATATACAAAACAATTAACGATCGTGCAAAACAACTTTTTGACACTTGAGTTCAAATCTCTTCCGCGAGACCTTTAATTTGATACCAAACACGGTATTTAAAGAGTGCGGTGGAACAGAAGTAGGTGCGTTCCTGTCATCTGGTCCAATTTTTGATTTTTGACTGGGTTTTTCGCCTTCTTCTACTGAGATTTACTGATATTTGGTTTCAGCACCTCACATATAATAAAGCTAAGTATTATCTTTCATTTATATTCAAGTTTAGGTTAATTTTTATAATTTTGCATAATTTTTTGACGTTTTTTTCATTTTATTTACATTGGTTACGGGATAGTTACGGGTATGTAATGTATATTTGAGTGTATATGTTATAATTTATTACCTTTCTTTCTTTATCAAGGATAAGCCTGGTAAGCTACCTTGACTCCTACTCTTGTACCGAGAGAACCCGTTTCTTTTTCAATCTTTCATTTTGTGAAAATGAAGAATAAATGGGCGAAGTTTGATGAATGTAAGTTTGCTACGTGGAATGTCAGAGGTATAAATGGAAAGAAAAATGAATTGATGTCTGCAATGCGTACGTATAATGTGGATGTTTTATGTGTGAGTGAAACGATGCAGAAAGGTTGTGGCGAGGAAGAGGTGGATGGAATGTTTTGTTTATGGTCGGGTGTGTGTGCGAATGCTAGAGCGAAACATGGTGTGGGTATGGTTGTAAGTGAACGAATGAAAGCATGTATTAGAAATTATGGTTGTGTTTCGGAGAGAATTTTATGGTGCAGATTAAAGGTAGGCTTTCATAGAATCTTCGTTGTGTCCGTTTACGGCCCAACTGAATCTGAAAGTGATCTTGCAAAGGATCAATTTTGGAATTTGTTAGATAGCGTGATTGATGCGTGTGATCCTGGCGAGAAAGTGATTGTTTGTGGTGATTTGAATGGTTGGGTGGGTGTAAAGAGTAGTGTGTCTGGTAGCGTGTTAGGTAAATTTGGGGATTCTAGAGTGAATGATAACGGTAGGAAAATAGTCTCTTTTTGTATGGAGCGGAACCTCTTCATATCCAATTCCATTTTTAAGCATAAGTTAGCTCATATATATACATGGGAGAATGTAAGTACGAATAGACGTAGTGTGATTGATTTTGTTTTGTATGATGAGCGCTTGAGGAGTTTGGTTGTTGATACGCGTGTGAAAAGAGGGGCTGAGCTTGGAACGAATGACCATTATTTGGTTGTGTCGCGTATACGTCTAGGTAAGTGTTGGAGAATGAGAGTACAAGGTTCTGGGAGCTTGTTTCGTGTGAAATCTAATGTTTTGCAGAATGAGGATGTTCGAGGGTTATTTGTAGAGAAATTGAACGAATCTTTGCCTGAATGTGAGCCTAATTTTGATTGTTGCATAAATGATGTTTGGGTGAAATTTAAGGGCATTGTCCTTCAATGTGCGAAAGAAATTTGTGGTGAATGTAAGTTAGGCTGTCGTTCGAGGAATGCATGGTGGAATGAAGAAGTGAAAGAAGCGATTGAGGAGAAAAAGAGGGCGTATTTGAGATTTTTGAATGTGAAGGATGTACCAGGAACTTTGCGTGATGAATGCCTGATGGAATACAAGAGGAAGAATAAAAGTGTTAAGAGAGTCGTAAGAGAAAGTAAGGCACGTTTCGATGAATTGATGAGTGAAAGATTAACGAATGATTTTAGTATGAATAAGAGAATGTTTTGGCAGACTGTAAAGAGATTGAGAGGTGGGAGTACAAGACCAGTGAAAGCAATTAAGAGTGCGAATGGTGAGTTGTTGTGGAATGAGTCACATGTTAGGAATAGATGGTGTGAGTATTTTAAGGAATTGTATGGTGGTGTAAATGGAGTGAATAATAGGGGAGGGAATGCAAGAAATGCTAGAAACATTGAATGGGATATAGATGAAGGTGATGTCAGCTTTGCATTGATGCGTCTAAAGAATGGTAAGGCTCCCGGTTTGGATGGCATAACAAATGAAATGTTGAAATATGGTGGTGAAAGATTATTTGATTGGTTAGTTTATTTGTTCAGATTTTGTTTGAAACGGTGCGTGGCTCCTGATGATTGGAAACGTGCTGTTATTTGTCCTTTATTTAAAGGCAAAGGCAGTTCGAGTGAATGTACAAATTTTCGAGCGATAAGTTTATTGAGTGTGGTAGGGAAGTTGTATGGAAAAATATTAATTCATAAGGTGCGAGCCTTAACAATTTCGAAGTTAAGTGGTATGCAAGGAGGTTTTTTGCCTGAGAGAGGTTGTGTAGATCAATTGTTTTCTCTTCGAATGATTGTTGAGAAGTCACTTGATAAGAACAAAAAGGTGTTCTGTGGCTTTCTCGATTTAAAGAAAGCGTATGACAGTGTTCTTCGAGAGACTATGTGGGATGTACTTGTAGAGTACGGTGTGGATGGTAATTTGTTGGGAGCGATTCGAGCGTTGTATGAAGGAAGTGAGGCTGCGGTGAGAGTTGATGGTAGATTGAGTGATTGGTTTCGTATAGATGTTGGTGTGAAACAGGGTTGTGGAATGTCTCCTTGGTTGTTTAATTTGTATATGGATGTGTTGTTACGAAAGGCATTGAATGGAACTGATGGTGTACGTATTGGTGGACGTATAGTGCCTGCGTTAGCTTATGCGGATGATGTTGTTGTGTTGGGTGAAACTGAGGAGCAATTGAGAAGAATGATTGTGAGCATAAATGAAGTAGGGAAAGGTTTAAATCTGCTATTGAATGTCGATAAATGTAAAGTGTTGGTGTTTGAGAAGAATGATTTGGTGACTGATTGTAATGTTTCAGTGAATGGTGTGAGACTGGAACAAGTGAATGAATTTGTATATTTGGGTAGTATGTTCTCGAGGGATGGACGTATTGACCGGGAGATTGAAAGGCGAGTGTCTGCAGGGTGCAAGGTATTGGGTGCTCTGGGTACATTTGCTCGAAACGTGAATGTATCTAGAGATGCTCGATTGAGTGTTTATAATGGTGTGTTAGTGCCTACATTGATGTATGGTTCTGAATGTTGGGTGTGGATGAAGAAGCATGAACGACGTATAGCTGCTGTGGAAATGAGATATTTGAGAGGAGTATGTGGGTATACGAGACGTGATCATATACGGAATACATTGGTGTATGATGAGTGTGAGATTGAGAAGAATGTTGTTAAGAAAGTGGGAGTGAGTCAGTTGAGGTGGTTTGGACATGTTGAGCGAATGTCGAATGAAAGGTTGGTGAAACTAATATATGTGGGTGAGATTGAAGGTGACCGATTGCGCGGGCGTCCGAGGAATAACTGGTTGGGTATGATTGATGGTTTGTTGCGTGAACGAATGATTCCGAGTGTGAAGAATAAACGAGCATGTATGAATCGCACTATGAATGTGGACGAGGCGAAAGTGGTGTGTCAGGATAGGAATGTTTGGAGGAGACTGATTGTTGGTTGACTGTTTTTCTGGGTTCGTGCTACCCCACTAAGTGGGACATAGCGTGACGTTATGTATGTATGTATGTAAACACGGTAGGATTTAAATATAATATTTATAAAAAACAATTGACAATCGTCCAAAATAACTTTTTGACACTTGAGTTTAAATCTTCTCTGCGAGACCTTTTATTAAATTCCAAACACGGTAGGATTTGAATAATGTTTATAAAAAACAATTGACAATCGTCCAAAACAACTTTTTGACACTTAAGTTCAAATCTCCTCTGCGAGACCTTTAATTCAATACCAAACACGGTAGGATTTAAATAATATTTGTAAAAAACAATTGTCAATCGTCACTTTATTTTAAATCTCGAACGTGAAACTTTTAATTTAGTACTAAACACGGCAGGATTAGAAATGAAAAACAACACATGATAAAAAAAATTATTCTGAAATTAAATAAATATTTAAAACCATCTTTTTATATTAAATAAGTAATAAACTTATTTAAATTTTACCGCCTAAAATACTTACAAGCATCAAGGTTGTCGAGCAGAGACATCTGTGTATTTTTTGACGCGGAAAAGAAAACATCTATGAAGTGAAAAATAATTTTAAACTTTTTTGTGTTAGATAAGAATTTGAATTTTACCGCCTAAAATCCTTAAAAGAATCATGGTTGACGAACAAAGACATCTGTCATATTTATTTTGAATTTGAAAAAAATATAAAAAAAAATTAATATTTAAAAAAATTACAAAATAGTAAACAATGTACGCACTATTATTCTAAACACAAATAAATTTGCCAAATTTATCTAACTTGTCTACAATTAAAGTAATGTATAATTAAAACTTCGAAGTGAACTGTCAAAAATGACAAGTTGTCATTCTTTTTTTCAAACAATTAAAGATAAAGTGTATTGACAGTTCACTTTGAAATTGTAAAAATAAATTACTTTATTTGTAGACAAGTTAGATAAGTATGGTAAATTTATTTCTGTTTAGAATAAATTAAAGTACATGTTTAATATTTTGTTAAATTTTTAAACATCAATTTAAAAATAACAAAATTAATTTCAGAGTGAACTGTCAATTCCCTTTATCTTTGAATTTTTAACAGTAGTAGCAACGCGTGTTTATTTAACATAAACTACACGGAATACGAGGCCCCCCTTGATGGAAAAATTTAATGTCTTTCCTATTTAATATTTCGCACATCATGTGTATGAAAAATTTGAATTCATAAAAAGCACGTAGTCCCTAGTGCCCTTTACATCTCAAAAAAAGTTTCATCCGAATCCAGCGCACCGTTTAGGCTGTAGCGATGAATAATTATGGTTGTTAGATTGGCTAAAATATAGAGTGGATATTGCCGAATAGTATATTGGACTAGCGGTCCGACCTGCTTCGCAGGTCTGTCCCCTAGGCTCCGCGTCCCTGAAGAAGATTGCAACTGAAAATGTAGAAAAATAAATTGAGTAATCTTAAATAACTTCAAATTTATACCAAACAATTGGCGAAGCAAGCTCGTCACTACGTTCCTCGCTTCCATGTCAGTACATTGACGAAGAAAGCTCGTCACTCCGTTTCTCGCTTTCAAGTCAGTGCATCGTCGAAGCACGCTCGTTACTACATTCCTCGTTTCCATGTCAGTACATTGACGAAGAAAGCTCGTCACTTCGTTCCTCGCTTTCAAGTCAGTGCATAGGCGAAGCAAGCTCGTCACTTCGTTTCTCGCTTCCATGTTACTACTATTTGGCACTTTAGTTTAAATCTCTTCCGTGAGATATTTAATTCAATACCAAAAGCGTTATGATTTAAATAACATTTATAAAAACAATTGACGATTTATCAAAATAACTTTTTGACACTTGAGTTAAAATATCCTTCATGAGAATTTTAATTTGATACCAAATACTGCAGAATTTAAATAATATTTATAAAAAACAATTGACAATCGTTCAAAATAACTTTTTGATACTTGAGTTCGAATCTCCTCCGCGAGGCCTTTAATTTGATACCAAACACGGTAGGATTTAAATAATATTTAAAAAAACAATTTACAATCGTCCAAAACAACTTTTTGACACTTAAGTTTAAATCTCCTCCGCGAGTCCTTTAATTCAATACCAAACACGGTAGGATTTAAATAATAATTATAAAAAACAATTGACAATCATCCAAAATAACTTTATGACACTTTATTTTAAGTCTCTAACGTGAAACTTTTAATTTAGTACCAAAGACGGCAGGATTAGAAATAAAAAACAACTGATGATAAAAAAAATAATTCTGAAATTGATTATAAATATTTAAAACGATCTTTTTATAATAGATAACTAATTAACTTATTTAAATTTTACCGCCTAAAATACTTAAATGTTGTCAAGCAGAGACATCTGTTGTATTTTTTGAGAAGAAAAAGAAACCATTTATGAAGTGGAAAATAATTTTCAACTTATTTGTGTAAGATTAGAAGTTAACTCATTTGAATTTTACCGCTTAAAATCCTTAAAAGAATTGAAGTTGACGAACAAAGACATCTGTCATAATTTATTTTAAATTTGAAAATAATATGAAAAAAATTCATATTATTAAAAAAATTTCAAAATCATGTTTGTTAATTTATTCTAAATACAAATAAATTACCAAATTTGTCTATAGCTGAACTACAATTAAAGTAATTTATATTTAAAATTTCAGACTGAAATGTCAAAAATAACTAGTTGCACAAAAATTTGTGAAAAGTGACAGCTACAATTTTTATTTTTTTAATTCACTTTTAAAATATTTACAAAATAGTACACATATTTGTTCATTAATTCTGAACACAGATAAATTTACAAAACATCTTCAATTTGTCTAGAATATATGTAATTTATAATTAATTTTTGAAACAGAACTGTCAGAAATGACAAATTGAACATAAATTTTTGTAAAGTTACAACCAGAATCAACAAACTCCACTTTCATAGCAACCGCACACTTTGATCCATAAACCTTTTTTATTTAATATCTCGCACATCATATGTACTAAAAATGTGAATTCATAAAAAGCACGTATTCCCAAAAAATCTCTAACTTCCAGTAAAGGTTTCACTGAAATCGGTCAAATCGTCTAGGCTCTAGAGCTGCGCACAAATTGGTTACTAAGCAGATGAAAATATAGTAAAATACCAAGCCTTTTAGTATAAGGGATCTTGCTTTCACCAACATTAGCTATTATACACGACAGAAACATGAATATGACAGTTTAAATACTTGAAAACAGCATTTTGTATGGTTTTGCAGCTGAAAACAGCTATTTTATCTTGATTTTGCAAACAGAAGCCACTACACACGACATGTACATGAATATGACAGTTTAAATACTTGAAAACGGTATTTTGTATGCTTTTGCATGCTTAAAACAGCATTTTTATCTTGCTTTCACCAACATTAGCTATTATACACGACGGAAACATGAATATGACAGTTTAAATACTTGAAAACAGCATTTTGTATGTTTTTGCAAGCTGAAAACAGCTATTTTATCTTAATTTTGCAAACATAAGCCATAACACACGACATATACATGAATATGATAGTTTATATACTTAAAAACGGTGTTTTGTATGCTTTTGCATGCTTAAAACAGCATTTTTATCTTGCTTTCACCAACATTAGCTATTATACACGACGAAAACATGAATAAGACAGTTTAAATACTTGAAAACAGCATTTTGTATGTTTTTGCAAGCTGAAAACAGCTATTTTATCTTGATTTTGCAAACATAAGCCATTACACATGACATATACATGAATATGACAGTTTATGTACTTAAAAACGGTGCTTTGTATGCTTTTGCATGCTTAAAACAGCATTTTTATCTTGCTTTCACCAACATTAGCTATTATACACGACGGAAACATAAATATGACAGTTTAAATACTTGATAACAGCATTTTGTATGTTTTTGCAAGCTGAAAACAACATTTTTATCTTGATTTTGCAAACATAAGCCATTACACACGACATATACATAAATATGACAGTTTAAATACTTTAAAACGGTGCTTTGTATGCTTTTGCATGCTTAAAACAGCATTTTTATCTTGCTTTCACCAACATTAGCTATTATACACGACAGAAACATGAATATGACAGTTTAAATACTTGAAAACAGCATTTTGTATGTTTTTGCAAGCTGAAAACGGCTATTTTATCTTGATTTTGCAAACATAAATATATATATCATCATATGATGATGATGATGATATTTATATAAATACTTGAAAACGGTGTTTTGTGTGCTTTTACATACTTAAAACAGCATTTTTGTCATGCTTTCACCAACATTAGCTATTTACACGACAGAAACATGAATATGACAGTTTAAATACTTGAAAACAGCTTTTTGTATGTTTTTGCAAGCTGAAAACAGCTATTTTATCTTGATTTTGCAAACATAAGCCATTAAACACGACATATACATGAATATGACAGTTTAAATACTTGAAAACGGTGTTTTGTATGCTTTTGCATGCTTAAAACAGCATTTTTATCTTGCTTTCACCAACATTAGCTATTATACACGACGGAAACATGAATATAGCAGTTTAAATACTTGATAACAGCATTTTGTATGTTTTTGCATGCTGAAAACAGCTATTTTATCTTGATTTTGCAAACATAAGCCATTACACACGACATATACATAAATATGATAGTTTAAATACTTGAAAACGGTGTTTTGTATGCTTTTGCATGCTTAAAACAGCATTTTTATCTTGCTTTCACCAACATTAGCTATTATACACGACAGAAACATGAATATGACAGTTTAAATACTTGAAAACAGCATTTTGTATGTTCTTGCAAGCTGAAAACAGCTATTTTATCTTGATTTTTTAAACATAAGCCATTACACACGACCTATACATGAATATGACAGTTTAAATACTTGAAAACGGTGTTTTGTATGCTTTTGCATGCTTTAAACAGCATTTTTATCTTGCTTTCACCAACATTAGCTATTATACACGACAGAAACATGAATATGACAGTTTAAATACTTGAAAACAGCATTTTGTATGTTTTTGCAAGCTGAAAACAGCTATTTTATCTTGATGTTGCAAACATAAGCCATTACACACGACATATGCATGAATATGATAGTTTAAATACTTGACAACGGTGTTTTGTATGCTTTTGCATGCTTAAAACAGCATTTTTATCTTGCTTTCACCAACATTAGCTATTATACACGACGGAAACATGAATATAGCAGTTTAAATACTTGATAACAGCATTTTGTATGTTTTTGCATGCTGAAAACAGCTATTTTATCTTGATTTTGCAAACAGAAGCCACTACACACGACATGTACATGAATATGACAGTTTAAATACTTGAAAACGGTGTTTTGTATGCTTTTGCATGCTTAAAACAGCATTTTTATCTTGCTTTCACCAACATTAGCTTTTATACACGACGAAAACATGAATATGACAGTTTAAATACTTGAAAACAGCATTTTGTATGTTTTTGCAGGCTGAAAACAGCTATTTTATCTTGATTTTGCAAACATAAGCCATTACACACGACATATACATGAATATGACAGTTTATATACTTGAAAACGGTATTTTGTATACTTTTCCATGCTTAAAACAGCATTTTTATCATGCTTTCACCAACATTAGCTATTATACACGACAGAAACATGAATATAACAATTTAAATACTTGAAAACAGCATTTTGTATGTTCTTGCAACTGAAAACAGCTATTTTATCTTGATTTTGCAAACATGAGCCATTACACACGACATATACATGAATATGACAGTTTAAATACTTGAAAACGGTGTTTTGTATGCTTTTTCATGCTTAAAACAGCATTTTTATCTTGCTTTCACCAACATTAGCTACTATACACGACAGAAACATGAATATGACAGTTTAAATACTTTAAAACAGCATTTTGTATGTTTTTGCAAGCTGAAAACAGCTATTTTATCTTGATTTTGAAAACATAAGCCATTACACACGACATATACATGAATATGACAGTTTAAATACTTGAAAACCGTGTTTTGTATGCTTTTGCATTCTTAAAACAGCATTTTAATCTTGCTTTCACCAACATTAGCTATTATACACTACAGAAACATGAATATGACAGTTTAAATACCTGAAAACAGCATTTTGTATGTTTTTGCAAGCTGAAAAATGCTATTTTATCTTGATTTTGCAAACATAAGCCATTACACACGACATGTACATGAATATGACAGTTTAAATATTTGAAAACGGTGTTTTGTATGCTTTTGCATGCTTAAAACAGCATTTTTATCTTGCTTCCACCAACATTAGCTATTATACACGACAGAAACATGAATATGACAGTTTAAATACTTGAAAACAGCATTTTGTATGTTTTTGCAAGCTGAAAACAGCTATTTTATCTTGATTTTGCAAACATAAGCCATTACACACGACATATACATGAATATGACAGTTTAAATACTTGAAAACGGTATTTTTTATGCTTTTGCATGCTTAAAACAGCATTTTTATCTTGCTTTCACAAAAATTAGCTATTATACACGACAGAAACATGAATATGACAGTTTAAATACTTGAAAACGGTGTTTTGTATGCTTTTGCATACTTAAAACAGCATTTTTATCTTGCTTTTAAAAACATTAGCCATTATATACGACAGAAACATGAATATGACAGTTTAAATACTTGAAAACAGCATTTTGTATGTTTTTGCAAGCTGAAAACAGTTATTTTATCTTGATTTTGCAAACATAAGCCATTACACACGACATATATATGAATATAACAGTTTAAATAATTTAAAACGGTGTTTTGTATGCTTTTGCATGCTTAGAACTGCTTTTTATCTTGCTTTCACCAACATTAGTTTTTATACACGACAGAAATATGAATATGACAGTTTAAATACTGGAAAACGGCATTTTGTATGCTTTTGCATGCTTTAAACAGCATTTTTATCTTGCTTTCACCAACATTAGCTATTATACACGACAGAAACATTAATATGACAGTTTAAATACTTGAAAACATTATTTTGTATGTTTTTGCAAGCTGAAAACAGCTATTTTATCTTGATTTTGCAAACATAAGCCATTACACACGACATATATATGAATATGACAGTTTAAATACTTTAAAACGGTGTTTTGTATGCTTTTGCATGCTTAAAACAGCTTTTTTCTGGCTTTCACCAACATTAGCTATTATACACGACAGAAACATGAATATGACAGTTTAAATACTTGAAAACAGCATTTTGTATGTTTTTGCAAGCTGAAAACAGCTATTTTATCTTGATTCTGCAAACATAAGCCATTACACACGACATATACATGAATATGACAGTTTGAATACTTGAAAAGGGTGTTTTGTGTGCTTTTGCATGCTTAAAACAGCATTTTTATCTTGCTTTTACCAACATTAGCTATTATACACGACAGAAACATGAATATGATAGTTTAAATACTTGAAAACAGCATTTGGTATGTTTTTGCAAACTGAAAATAGCTATTTTATCTTAATTTTGCAAACATAAGCCATTACACACGACATATACATGAATATGACAGTTTAAATACTTGAAAATGGTGTTTTATATGCTTTTGCATGCTTAAAACAGCATTTTTATCTTGCTTTCGACATTATTAGCTATTATACATGACAGAAACATAAATATGACAGTTTAAATACTTGAAAACGGTGTTTTGTATGCTTTTGCATGCTTAAAACAGCATTTTTATCTTGCTTTCACCAACATTAGCTATTATACACGACAGAAACTTGAATATGACAGTTTAAATACTTGAAAACAGCATTTTGTATGTTTTTGCAAACTGAAAACAGCTATTTTATCTTGATTTTGCAAACATAAGCCATTACACACGACATATACATGAATATGACAGATTAAATACTTGAAAACGGTGTTTTGTATGCTTTTGCATGCTTAAAACAGCATTTTTATCTTGCTTTTAACAACATTAGCTATTATACACGACAGAAACAAGAATATGACAGTTTAAATACTTGAAAGCGGTGTTTTGTGAGCTTTTGCATGCTTAAAACAGCATTTTTATCTTGCTTTCACCAACATTAGCTATTATACACGACAGAAACATGAATATAACAGTTTATATACTTGAAAACAGCATTTTGTATGTTTTTGCAAACATAAGCCATTACACACGACATATACATGAATATGACAGTTTAAATACTTAAAAACGGTGTTTTGTATACTTTTGCATGCTTAAAACAGCATTTTTATCTTGCTTTCACCAACATTAGCTATTATGCATGACAGAAACATGAATATGACAGTTTAAATACTTGAAAACGGTGTTTTGTATTCTTTTGCGTGCTTAAAACAGCATTTTTATCTTGCTTTCACCAACATTAGGTATTATACATGACAGAAACATGAATATGACAGTTTAAATACTTGAAAACGGTGTTTTGTATTCTTTTGCGTGCTTAAAACAGCATTTTTATCTTGCTTTCACCAACATTAGCTATTATACACGACAGAAACATGAATATGACAGTTTATATACTTGAAAACAGCATTTTGTATGTTTTTGCAAGCTGAAAACAGCTATTTTATCTTGATTCTGCAAACATAAGCCATTACACACGACATATACATGAATATGACAGTTTAAATACTTGAAAATGGTGTTTTATATGCTTTTGCATGCTTAAAACAGCATTTTTATCTTGCTTTCGACATTATTAGCTATTATACATGACAGAAACATGAATATGACAGTTTAAATACTTGAAAACAGCATTTTGTATGTTTTTGCAAGCTGAAAACAGCTATTTTATCTTGATTCTGCAAACATAAGCCATTACACACGAAATATACATGAATATGACAGTTTGAATACTTTAAAAGGGTGTTTTGTGTGCTTTTGCATGCTTAAAACAGCATTTTTATCTTGCTTTTACCAACATTAGCTATTATACACGACAGAAACATGAATATGACAGTTTAAATACTTGAAAACAGCATTTTGTATGTTTTTGCAAACTGAAAACAGCTATTTTATCTTGATTTTGCAAACATAAGCCATTACACACGACATATACATGAATATGACAGATTAAATACTTGAAAAGGGTGTTTTGTGTGCTTTTGCATGCTTAAAACAGCATTTTTATCTTGCTTTTACCAACATTAGCTATTATACACGACAGAAACATGAATATGACAGTTTAAATACTTGAAAACAGCATTTTGTATGTTTTTGCAAACTGAAAACAGCTATTTTATCTTGATTTTGCAAACATAAGCCATTACACACGACATATACATGAATATGACAGTTTAAATACTTGAAAATGGTGTTTTATATGCTTTTGCATGCTTAAAACAGCATTTTTATCTTGATTTCGACATTATTAGCTATTATACATGACAGAAACATAAATATGACAGTTTAAATACTTGAAAACGGTGTTTTGTATGCTTTTGCATGCTTAAAACAGCATTTTTATCTTGCTTTCACCAACATTAGCTATTATACACGACAGAAACTTGAATATGACAGTTTAAATACTTGAAAACAGCATTTTGTATGTTTTTGCAAACTGAAAACAGCTATTTTATCTTGATTTTGCAAACATAAGCCATTACACACGAGATATACATGAATATGACAGATTAAATACTTGAAAACGGTGTTTTGTATGCTTTTGCATGCTTAAAACAGCATTTTTATCTTGCTTTTAACAACATTAGCTATTATACACGACAGAAACATGAATATGACAGTTTAAATACTTGAAAGCGGTGTTTTGTATGCTTTTGCATGCTTAAAACAGCATTTTCATCTTGCTTTCACCAACATTAGCTATTATACACGACAGAAACATGAATATGACAGTTTATATACTTGAAAACAGCATTTTGTATGTTTTTTGCAAACATAAGCCATTACACACGACATATACATGAATATGACAGTTTAAATACTTAAAAACGGTGTTTTGTATACTTTTGCATGCTTAAAACAGCATTTTTATCTTGCTTTCACCAACATTAGCTATTATGCATGACAGAAACATGAATATGACAGTTTATATACTTGAAAACAGCATTTTGTATGTTTTTGCAAGCTGAAAACAGCTATTTTATCTTGATTCTGCAAACATAAGCCATTACACACGACATATACATGAATATGACAGTTTAAATACTTGAAAATGGTGTTTTATATGCTTTTGCATGCTTAAAACAGCATTTTTATCTTGCTTTCGACATAATTAGCTATTATACATGACAGAAACATGAATATGACAGTTTAAATACTTGAAAACAGCATTTTGTATGTTTTTGCAAGCTGAAAACAGCTATTTTATCTTGATTCTGCAAACATAAGCCATTACACACGACATATACATGAATATGACAGTTTGAATACTTGAAAAGGGTGTTTTGTGTGCTTTTGCATGCTTAAAACAGCATTTTTATCTTGCTTTTACCAACATTAGCTTTTATACACGACAGAAACATGAATATGATAGTTTAAATACTTGAAAACAGCATTTGGTATGTTTTTGCAAACTGAAAATAGCTATTTTATCTTAATTTTGCAAACATAAGCCATTACACACGACATATACATGAATATGACAGTTTAAATACTTGAAAATGGTGTTTTATATGCTTTTGCATGCTTAAAACAGCATTTTTATCTTGCTTTCGACATTATTAGCTATTATACATGACAGAAACATAAATATGACAGTTTAAATACTTGAAAACGGTGTTTTGTATGCTTTTGCATGCTTGAAACAGCATTTTTATCTTGCTTTCACCAACATTAGCTATTATACACGACAGAAACTTGAATATGACAGTTTAAATACTTGAAAACAGCATTTTGTATGTTTTTGCAAACTGAAAACAGCTATTTTATCTTGATTTTGCAAACATAAGCCATTACACACGACATATACATGAATATGACAGATTAAATACTTGAAAACGGTGTTTTGTATGCTTTTGCATGCTTAAAACAGCATTTTTATCTTGCTTTTAACAACATTAGCTATTATACACGACAGAAACATGAATATGACAGTTTAAATACTTGAAAGCGGTGTTTTGTATGCTTTTGCATGCTTAAAACAGCATTTTTATCTTGCTTTCACCAACATTAGCTATTATACACGACAGAAACATGAATATGACAGTTTATATACTTGAAAACAGCATTTTGTATGTTTTTGCAAACATAAGCCATTACACAAGACATATACATGAATATGACAGTTTAAATACTTAAAAACGGTGTTTTGTATACTTTTGCATGCTTAAAACAGCATTTTTATCTTGCTTTCACCAACATTAGCTATTATGCATGACAGAAACATGAATATGACAGTTTTAATACTTGAAAACGGTGTTTTGTGTGCTTTTGCATGCTTAAACAGCATTTTTATCTTGCTTTCACCAACATTAGCTATTATACACGACAGAAACATGAATATGACAGTTTAAATACTTGAAAACGGTGTTTTGTATGCTTTTGCATGCTTAAAACAGCATTTTTATCTTGCTTTCACCAGCATTAGCTATTATATACGACAGAAACATGAATATGACAGTTTAAATACTTGAAAACAGCATTTTGAATGTTTTTGCAAGCTGAAAACAGCTATTTTATCTTGATTTTGCAAACATAAGCTATTACACACGTCATATACATGAATATGACAGTTTAAATACTTGAAAACGGTGTTTTGTGTGCTTTTGCATGCTTAAAACAGCATTTTTATCTTGCTTTCACCAACATTAGCTGTTATACACGACAGAAACATGAATATGACAGTTTAAATACTCGAAAACGGTGTTTTGTATGCTTTTGCATGCTTAAAACAGCATTTTTATCTTGCTTTCACCAGCATTAGCTATTATATACGACAGAAACATGAATATGACAGTTTAAATACTTGAAAACAGCATTTTGAATGTTTTTGCAAGCTGAAAACAGCTATTTTATCTTGATTTTGCAAACATAAGCTATTACACACGACATATACATGAATATGACAGTTTAAATACTTGAAAACGGTGTTTTGTATGCTTTTGCATGCTTTAAAACAGCATTTTTATCTTGCTTTCACCAACATTAGCTATTATACACGAATGAAACATGAATATGACAGTTTATATACTTGAAAACAGCATTTTGTATGCTTTTGCAAGCTGAAAACAGGTATTTAATCTTGATTTTGCAAACATAAGCCATTATAAACGACATATACATAAATATGACAGTTAAAATACTTGAAAACGGTGTTTTGTATGCTTTTGCATGCTTAAAACAGCATTTTTATCTTGCTTTCACCAACATTAGCTATTATACACGACAGAAACATGAATATGACAGTTTAAATACTTGAAAACGGTGTTTTGTACGCTTTTGCATGCTTAAAACAGCATTTTTATCTTGCTTTCACCAACATTAGCTATTATACACGACACAAACATGAATATGACAGTTTAAATACTTGAAAACGGTGTTTTGTATGCTTTTGCATGCTTAAAACAGCATTTTTATCTTGCTTTCACCAACATTAGCTATTATACACGACAGAAACATGAATATGACAGTTTAAATACTTGAAAACGGTGTTTTGTATGCTTTTGCATGTTTAAAACAGCATTTTATCATCCTTTCACCAACATTAGCTATTATACACGACAGAAACATGAATATGACAGTTTAAATACTTGAAAACAGCGTTTTGTATGTTTTTGCAAGCTGAAAACAGCTATTTTATCTTGATTTTGCAAACATAAGCAATTACACACGACATATACATGGATATGACAGTTTAAATACTTGAAAACGGTGTTTTGTATACTTTTGCATGCTTAAAACAGCATTTTTATCTTGCATTCACCAACATTAGCTATTATACAAGACAGAAACATGAATATGACAGTTTAAATACTTGAAAACGGTGTTTTGTATTCTTTTCCGTTTTTAAAACAGCATTTTTATCTTGCTTTCACCAACATTAGCTATTATACACGACAGAAACATGAATATGACAGTTTAAATACTTAAAAACAGTGTTTTGTATGCTTTTGCATGCTTAAAACAACATTTTTATCTTGCTTTCACCATCATTAGCTATTATACACGACGGAAACATGAATATGACAGTTTAAATACTTGAAAACAGCATTTTGTATATTTTGCAAGCTGAAAACAGCTATTTTATCTTGATTTTGCAAACATAAGCTATTACACACGTCATATACCTGAATATGACAGTATAAAAACTTGAAAACGGTGTTTTGTATGCTTTTGCATGCTTAAAACAGCATTTTTATCTTGCTTTCACTAACATTAGCTATTATACACGACAGAAACATGAATATGACAGTTTAAATACTTGAAAACAGCATTTTGTATGTTTTTCAAGCTGAAAACAGCTTATTTATCTTGGTTTTGCAAACATAAGCCATTACACACGACATATACATGAATATGACAGTTTAAATACTTGAAAACGGTGTTTTGTGTGCTTTTGCATGCTTAAAACAGCATTTTTATCTTGCTTTCACCAACATTAGCTATTATACACGACAAAAACATGAATATGACAGTTTAAATACTTGAAAACGGTGTTTTGTATGCTTTTGCATGCTTAGAACAGCATTTTTATCTTGCTTTCACCAGCATTAGCTATTATACAC
>CAWWDY010002784.1:74998-141644 GCA_963942605.1 Poecilus cupreus | reverse complement strand
ATACTTGAAAACGGTGATTTTTATGCTTTTGCATGCTTAAAACAGCATTTTTATCTTGCTTTCACCAACATTAGCTATTATACAGGACAGAAACATGAATCTGACAGTTTAAATACTTGAAAACGGTGTTTTGTTGGCTTTTGCATGCTTAAAACAGTGTAACACCTCACCCCGTAACGTATTATCCAGAACCGCTCATCTTGGAGCGGGAGTGTACGAGCTTGAAAGAGGGGGGATATTGTAAATTATTTCTAGCTCCCGAGGAGCGAACCAGTTAGTTGAATTTAGAATATCATCAACTCAAGTTAATAGAAGTTCTGTCTCCACCTCCAGAGGGCCTCAAGTCGCCATCCTTTTGTTTTTTGTTTTATATAAAATCATTGTTTTTGGAATCAAGTAAGTTGATCCTTTATTTTATTATTGATAATATTGAACTCTGGAGAGTTTTTGTGGTACTGTTAAGGAATTTGTGTACTTGGAATTGGTTTTGTACTTTATAAGTTTATTTTATATATTTTAATAATTTTTTATGTGTTTAATTTAAATAAATTAATTTAATACAAGTTTTCTTTAATTATAATTTTCGATTCAGGGCTACAAACCCTACCTTCTGATTTCACGTTACCGCTTTCGAACTCAATTTCAAAATTAATTATTTATAATAGCACCTGCTCGGTGTTCATCGAGCAGTACTGTTATAAATTGGTGGCAGCTTCAAGGGATTTCTTAAGGAAATTCGAATCGAAAATTTAAAAAAATTAAATTTTTTTTTTGTATTTTAATAATTATTCATATTTTAATAATTTTTCTGTTTTAAAGAAAAATTTTCTCTTCTGGAAAAATAATTTTCTTTGATAAACTGATAGAAATTAACCGTAAAAATGCATAACGCAGACGAAAATCAACTACAAGCAAATGCAAATCCTCCTCAGTTCGTACAACAACTATCTTTAGGAGTTATTGCTAACACAGTAGAAGTGTTTAGTGGAAAAAATGTACATGAATATTTTGATAAACTCGAACTACGAGCAAATCTTGATAATTGGGATCAAGATACGACGTTAAAAATTTTTAAATATAGATTAAGCGGCGATGCTTATAAATATTTTAAATCAGACTCCTCGTTACAAACGCTTAATTATGAACAATTCAAAAATAGAATGATAAGACAGTTTGACATAATAAAAATTCCGGGTCAGTCAATGAATAAATTAGCAAAATGCTACCAACGCTTCGACGAAACAGTGTCACAATTCGTGCTAAGAATCAAATCTTTAGGCGCGGAAATTTTAAAGGAAGATTTAACTTCAGCGACGAACGCAGAAAAAGCCGGAATTGAAAAGAAAGTAAATCAGTTAATATTGAATCAATTCACGACGGGTTTAAAGAGAGAATTAATTGATAAAATAGGAACCGTGTTACTGCGCGAGAAAAAATTAACGCTGCAATTAGCAGAAGAAATCGCGACGTTTGAAGAATTAAACCAATTAACGTTAAAAAATCGCATGAAAAATTCCCATAATCATATTTTTAATGTAGAAGGTCAAAATCAATGTACTTCTTGTAATAAACCCAATCATACAGCAGATATGTGTTGGAAATTAAATAATCCAAAATTAAACGATTATCGTACAAATAAACATGAAAATTTTACCTCAAATAATTATGTAGATCGTAAAATCTTTTGTACTTTTTGTGGCAAAACCAACCACACCGAAAATTATTGTTTCAAAAAGCCAGCGAATTATCCAGCTTCGAATTTAGCCGAACCTTTTAAAAATCGCCAAATAAATAATTTCAGTAGAAAAAATAATGGAACCTCGGCAACGGCACGGGGAAACTATTCAGAACAAAATTACACGCCTAATCAATTATTTTGTAATTACTGCGGAAAAGATAATCATACAGAGCAGTATTGCTATAAAAAGCGTTCGAATAATCAATCTACGCAATCAGCACGATCACCAGAATATCGTTCAGCGACAATCCGTAACTCAGGTAATAATAATAATACCTCGACAAATCTAAATAAACAGTCTTTAAACTTCAACGGCCCTTCGTTCACACCCCAGACCGGAGGGACGCACAGTCAAAATCTGAATCCAAAAATGGATTAGGAAAATTACCACGGGGCAATTTTAAGAATATCATTCAAAACGTGATAATTCCACAGAATAAAAATGTACCTTGTTTTATAAATCTCTTTGTAAATTCAAGAAAAGTAACTCTTTTAGTAGATTCTGGCTCGCCTGTTACAATCATTTCAGGTAATTTTATAGAAGATCAATTCATAGATTGTGATAATTCGGAAAATTTTAATTATAATAGTATTACGGGTCATCCAGTGCCCATAATCGGTACAAGCTTAGTTGAATTCGGATTTGAACCTGATAATTGTAATTGTAAATTAAATATTTTAATCGGTAATAGTACGATAGCATTTCAAGCCGATGGCATTTTAGGAAGAGATTTTCTTGAACAAAATCAAGTTCAAATATGTTTTGGAAGTAATTTAATAAAAATGTGGAATATAGAATTTAAAATGTTTACTTTGTCTGATATGCCATTAGAATTAGATGAAAGTAATGAATCACAATTATTCACTGTTAATAATAAAATTGAGAAATCGGGAGTTGAGCGACTAATCGAAATAAATAATCAAAAAGTTTGTGAATTAAATGAAAAGTGGCAATCGCTCACAGAAGTAATAATTGAAAGTAATATAAAGCAAAATAAAATTTTAAATCAATTATTGGATAATATTGGTACAAAATTCTACGAGGCCATCGCCGGTCTCGAGAAAATAATTCTTATCGGACAAGATAAAATAAATAATGAAATTAATCACTTGAAGAACCGTGAGAAGGAGCTGATAAAGCAGTTCACAGCTGAGATTGCAAATAAACAATCATCTATTGATAATATAGAAATAATAAGCGCGTCAGCGTTAGCTGAATCCAATGTTATGACAGCGGCAACTGATGTGCCAAAGGATAAACTTAAAGAATGCAAGCCTAACAAATTAAAATCAAATAATAATAAAGCTAAAGTAGACCACTCAGCTAAACTGATTAAACAATCAGAAGTTGTTCTAAATCAAGATTTAAACATTCCAGCTAAAAGCGAGGCAGTGTTTACGTGCCAATTAAAAGAACAATTAGAAGGCGCCGATATATTAATTGAATCATTAGAATTAAATATACCAGGTGTTTACGTAGCCTCGGTATTATGTGAAAATAATAATTATCATGGTCGAATTTTAAATATTAATGATTTTAATGTAATATTGAAAAGTGGTACAGTAATAGGAAAGGCAACAAATGAATTTAATTTAATAAATAGTTCAACAGGATTCAGTCCTTATTTTATTATACATGGTAGAGATCCCATATTACCTCTTGATGAATTTATAAAACCCACTCGAATTAAATACGATATCGATCAAAATTATGCGTCAGAATTATCAGCGAAATTACCTATTATTTTTAACCAGGTAAAACAAAATCTTGAAAAAAGCGACCAACACCGCGCTAAACAATATAATAAAAAGGCCAAAGAAAGACCTATTGAAATCGGAGATTTAGTTTATTTACACGAACCAGCGATAAAACAAAATTTGAGTCGAAAATTAGCTAAATTTTGGAAAGGACCCTATAGAGTCATTGATAAACAAGGGCCCGTAACGTATAAAATTAAAGAGGTAAATAAACGAAAAGAGTTAATTGTACACGTAGATAGATTAAAACCATACTACGGAAAAACTGACCTACCGCAAGAGATAAACAATGAGTCAGGCGCGGAAGAAGCCGACCCTGAACCGCTAGACGAAGGTCGAGAACCCAATAATGAAATGATAAATCAAAATGATTTAAATTATTTAATATTAAATCAACCTTTTTACCGCCAACAAATTGTCCACGGACCACCTGTAAACAGGCGACGACGAGGCCGTCCTGAAATTAGAGACGTGCCGTTGCGACGCTCTTCGCGAAGGCGAAGACCACCCACAAGGTTGGGATGGGAATAAATGTGTTTATAAATGCATTATATATATATATATATTTATTATTATTTTAATTGTTATTATGAGCCATATAGGCATGGAAGAATTATTTTGTTTTCCTCGTATAATTTGTAATTGTAATATTTATATTAATACCAAGAGTATTGGTACTTTAATTGTCAGCATGACACTTTTTTTTTTTTGTTATTATGCACGTGCCAAAGAGCAGTGAGAATATTGAATATTTTGTTATCTTAATTAATTTTGTGGATTGAATTTGTTAATTGTTTAATAAATTGGAAATATGCCTCAGGCATTGAATATTAATGTATTTTTTTCTTTTATTATTATTATATATATATATTTTTTAAATAGTTAATTTTTTGAAAATAAAATAAATATTTAAAAAAAAAATTTTTTTTTTTATTTGAAATTTGTTATGATTTAATGGAATTAATTAATTTGTTTTCTTTTTGAATATAAGGAAGTTTAAATTATAATTCTTTGGTATTAGTAATTGGTTAAATTAATTTTAATATTAATATATAATATTATGTTATTATATATACTCGTATATTTGTATGATAAATGTTAATCTTTAAGTATGTAAAGAACTATTTACTGGCTGAATATAAATTTCAGAATTCCAAAATGATTATCTATCCAATCATTTTGTCAATCTGCTGGACAATTACTGTGGGTCTCATCGCATATGATTGCAAGGGGCCAATTCTAAATGTGACCACAATTTCGTTATACGAAGTTGAAGACTGTCCACATCTGGAATCTGATTATAAAACTCAACATCTTTATGCCAAAGTTATCCAAAGAAATGAAATTAAACTAGTTCAAGTCCAGAGTTGCCTGGTGGAAATTACAAGAATCATTTATCATTGCGGAATGCACAGTCATACATCTGCAGTGGCCAATGGGTTATCAAGCTTCGTTTATCAAGTGGGTGCTGAAGAATGTCACCACATCCACCATTATAAAGCCTTTCGAATTTACCAACAAACAATCGGAGGAATAATCATGAATGGAACCACTTCTGCTTCCATCGTGTCTTATGGCAGTTTACAAGCAAATGGCGCATGTCAAGGAACCACCTATCATGAAAACGGTTATACGTGGGACAATGTAGTCATTACCTCAACAGTCAAAATTAGTACTAAGGATTATCTAGCACCAGTAAAGCTAGAAACGAATGAAATTAGTCTATCAGACGGATTAACATGTTCTTATTTGGAAGGATATTGTCTTGATTCGACATACGGAGAGACAATTTGGAAATATGTACCAGATACAAGTTGCGATACAGCACTTAGTTTATTATATGATGGAGTAGCTAGCTTGATTACAACCAAAAATCAACATAAATACTTAATAGTAGATCAGAACGAAAAGATATTTGCTCTAACTCTTATGAAAACCTTTACCTTGTGTTCCCATGAATTATGGCAAACAGAACATCCTAAAATTATTGTCTTATTATCCACAACATCCAACATTCAACCTCAAATGCCTTTATTAGTCCAGAATACCAATATTATGTCCTATGTGAATAGTAAATTCCTTTACGTCGAGCAAAGTTTCAAGAGATCAATGGAACAACTTTACACAGATACGGTGTATCGAAGATGTTTACTACACCGAGAATTGTTGAAAAATAGATTATTATTAGCTCACATTTTTCCTGATGCTATCAGCTCGTTATTAAAACAAAAACCTGGAATGACCGGAAGAATTCTGGGAGAAGTCATTTATATTATGCAATGTACACCAAAATTAGTCAAGGTGAGAAGAACAGAGAGATGTTACAATCAATTACCAGTCGAAGTAGATGAGAAAAAGCTATTTGTGACTCCTCTAACACATATAATACAACACCAAGCAGAAGAAGTCGACTGCAACCTTTTAACCCCACCACTATACCATGTTGATAATCAATGGGTAGGATTTACTCCCCAACCAGTCATCAAACAAGCGCCAGAAATATTAAAAGTAGATGAAGAACCGAGATTAAAATTTACTACAATTCAGTCTCTTGGATCCGAAGGTATCTACACCTCGGAAGAAATAAATAAAGTACAGAAAACGCTCTTATTTGGAATAGAAAGAAGAAATATTGAAAATATTTTAAGTAGAAGAATTTCGGGTCGTGATACTGATAGTCAAGGACTTAATACTATGAACTTATTTGACAAAGAAGAGTTAAAAATTATGGCGAAATCTACGTTCAAACAACTTTGGGGATGGTTCACTGATATAGGAATCTTTATCAGTGGAATAATTGGATTTTATTATGTTATCCTGTTAATAAAATATATCGGAGGAGTAGCACTTCGAGCCGCAACCCTTTATAAAGCAATTGGCTGTGGATGGTGCTTATTAACCAGTTTGTGGGGAACTTTAGCCACATGGTTCCTTCACCAAAACCTTACGCAACAATACACCAAGAAGGAGAATGATTCAACAACTTCTTCAAGTCCACCAGTAACAACGCAACAACCAGTCAGCGCAACTCGAGAACTAGGGGTCTATCCAGTCTTGGAAAATGTCAACTCGCCCCATTGGACACAGCAACCTACAAGTTAAGTTTTTTTTTTTACTTTACTTTAATTTGTTATCCTTGGCTGCTTTTATTTTTGTTTGATTATAATTTTTTGTTACGTAATAAAGAAAAAAAAAATTTTTTTTTTTGTAAGAATATGAGTAATGATGTTTAGTATTTTATTTTAAATTAAGAAATAGAAAATTGATGATTTTCGTATTAAAATTTTTTTTTTAAATATTTTTTTTTTAATAAATTACTTATTTTCTTATAATTAGATATGTTTTGAAAAACATTATATATACATTAGAATATGTGTTTCAGATAGCGATGCCCTGCCTCCCATAAGTGCAATAGAACACAGGAACTTTAGAGCGAAGTGATTTGTGGTTAGGACTTTCACGTGGGAAGGAAGGAGGAACGCACCTGTTAAATATGTAATTAGGATAAGTTAATTTTAAGATTAAAAGGAATGACGCTTGAGAGCATACCTTCTTTTTTAAAAAGGGGGGCACTGTAACACCTCACCCCGTAACGTATTATCCAGAACCGCTCATCTTGGAGCGGGAGTGTACGAGCTTGAAAGAGGGGGGATATTGTAAATTATTTCTAGCTCCCGAGGAGCGAACCAGTTAGTTGAATTTAGAATATCATCAACTCAAGTTAATAGAAGTTCTGTCTCCACCTCCAGAGGGCCTCAAGTCGCCATCCTTTTGTTTTTTGTTTTATATAAAATCATTGTTTTTGGAATCAAGTAAGTTGATCCTTTATTTTATTATTGATAATATTGAACTCTGGAGAGTTTTTGTGGTACTGTTAAGGAATTTGTGTACTTGGAATTGGTTTTGTACTTTATAAGTTTATTTTATATATTTTAATAATTTTTTATGTGTTTAATTTAAATAAATTAATTTAATACAAGTTTTCTTTAATTATAATTTTCGATTCAGGGCTACAAACCCTACCTTCTGATTTCACGTTACCGCTTTCGAACTCAATTTCAAAATTAATTATTTATAATAGCACCTGCTCGGTGTTCATCGAGCAGTACTGTTATAACAGCATTTTTATCTTGCTTTCACCAACATTAGCAATTATACACGACAGAAACATGAATATGGCAGTTTAAATACTTAAAAACAGCATTTTGTATGTTTTTGCAAGCTGAAAACAGCTATTTTATCTTGATTTTGCAAACATAAGCCATTACACACGACATATACATGAATATGACAGTTTATATATTTGAAAACGGTGTTTTGTATGCTTTTGCTTGCTTAAAACAGCATTTTTATCTTGCTTTCACCAACATTAGCTATTATTCACGACAGAAATGAATACGACAGTTTAAATACTTGAAAACAGCATTTTGTATGTTTTTGCAAGCTGAAAACAGCTATTTTATCTTGATTTTGCAAACATAAGCCATTACACACGACATATACATGAATATGACAGTTTATATACTTGAAAACGGTGTTTTGTATGCTTTTGCATGCTTAAAACAGCATTTTAATCTTGCTTTCACCAACATTAGCTATTATACACTACAGAAACATGAATATGACAGTTTAAATACTTGAAAACTGCATTTTGTATGTTTTTGCAAGCTGAAAACAGCTATTTTATAATGATTTTGCAAACAAAAGCCATTACACACGACATATACATGAATATGACAGTTTAAATACTTGAAAACGGTGTTTTGTATGCTTTTGAATGCTTAAAACAGCATTTTTATCTTGCATTCACCAACATTAGCTATTATACATGACAGAAACATTAATATGACAGTTTAAATACTTGAAAACGGTGTTTTGCTTGGTTTTGCATGCTTAAAACAGCATTTTTATCTTGCTTTCACCAACATTAGCTATTATACACGACAGAAACATGAATATGACAGTTTAAATACTTGAAAACAGCATTTTGTATGTTTTTGCAAGCTGAAAGCAGCTATTTTATCTTGATTTTGCAAACATAAGCCATTACACACGACATATACATGAATATGACAGTTTAAATACTTGAAAACGGTGGTTTGTATGCTTTTGCATGCTTAAAACAGCATTTTTATCTTGCTTTCACCAACATTAGCTATTATACACGACAGAAACATGAATATGACAGTTTAAATAATTGAAAACGGTATTTTGTATGCTTTTGCATGCTTAAAACAGCATTTTTATCTTGCTTTCACCAACATTAGCTATTATTCACGACAGAAACATGAATATGACAGTTTAGATACTTGAAAACAGCATTTTGTATGTTTTTGCAAGCTGAAAACAGCTATTTTATCTTGATTTTGCAAACATAAGCCATTACACACGACATATACATGAATATGACAGTTTAAATACTTGATAACGTTGCTTTGTATGCTTTTGCATGCTTAGAACGGCATTTTTATCTTGCTTTCACCAACATTAGCTATTATACACGGCAAAAACATGAATATGCCAGTTTAAATACTTGAAAACGGTGTTTTGTTTGCTTTTGCATGCTTAAAACAGCATTTTTATCTTGCTTTCACCAACATTAGCTATTATACACGACAGAAACATGAATATGACAGTTTAAATACTTGAAAACAGCATTTTGTATGTTTTTGCAAGCTGAAAACAGCTATTTTATCTTGATTTTGCAAATATAAGCCATTACACACGACATATACTTGAATATGACAGTTTAAATACTTGAAAACGGTGATTTTTATGCTTTTGCATGCTTAAAACAGCATTCTTATCTTGCTTTCACCAACATTAGCTATTATACACGACAGAAACATGAATCTGACAGTTTAAATACTTGAAAACGGTGTTTTGTTTGCTTTTGCATGCTTAAAACAGCATTTTTATCTTGCTTTCACCAACATTAGCTATTATACACGACAGAAACATGAATATGACAGTTTAAATACTTGAAAACAGCATTTTGTATGTTTTTTTAAGCTGAAAACAGCTACTTTATCTTGATTTTGCAAACATAAGCCATTACACACGACATATACATGAATATGACAGTTTAAATACTTGATAACGTTGCTTTGTATGCTTTTGCATGCTTAGAACGGCATTTTTATCTTGCTTTCACCAACATTAGCTATTATACACGGCAAAAACATGAATATGCCAGTTTAAATACTTGAAAACGGTGTTTTGTTTGCTTTTGCATGCTTAAAACAGCATTTTTATCTTGCTTTCACCAACATTAGCTATTATACACGACAGAAACATGAATATGACAGTTTAAATACTTGAAAACAGCATTTTGTATGTTTTTGCAAGCTGAAAACAGCTATTTTATCTTGATTTTGCAAATATAAGCCATTACACACGACATATACTTGAATATGACAGTTTAAATACTTGAAAACGGTGATTTTTATGCTTTTGCATGCTTAAAACAGCATTCTTATCTTGCTTTCACCAACATTAGCTATTATACACGACAGAAACATGAATCTGACAGTTTAAATACTTGAAAACGGTGTTTTGTTTGCTTTTGCATGCTTAAAACAGCATTTTTATCTTGCTTTCACCAACATTAGCTATTATACACGACAGAAACATGAATATGACAGTTTAAATACTTGAAAACAGCATTTTGTATGTTTTTGCAAGCTGAAAACAGCTACTTTATCTTGATTTTGCAAACATAAGCCATTACACACGACATATACATGAATATGACAGTTTAAATACTTGAAAACGGTGTTTTGTATGCTTTTGCATGCTTAAAACAGCATATTTATCTTGCTTTCACCAACATTAGCTATTATACACGACAGAAACATGAATATGACAGTTTAAATACTTGAAAACGGTGTTTTGTTTGCTTTTGCATGCTTAAAACAGCATTTTTATCTTGCTTTCACCAACATTAGCAATTATACACGACAGAAACATGAATATGGCATTTTAAATACTTAAAAAAAGCATTTTGTATGTTTTTGCAAGCTGAAAACAGCTATTTTATTTTGATTTTGCAAACATAAGCCATTACAAACGACATATACATGAATATGACAGTTTATATACTTGAAAACGGTGTTTTGTATGCTTTTGCTTGCTTAAAACAGCATTTTTATCTTGCTTTCACCAACATTAGCTATTATACACGACAGAAACATGAATACGACAGTTTAAATACTTGAAAACAGCATTTTGTATGTTTTTGCAAGCTGAAAACAACTATTTTATCTTGATTTTGCAAACATAAGCCATTACACACGACATATACATGAATATGACAGTTTATATACTTGAAAACGGTGTTTTGTATGCTTTTGCATGCTTAAAACAGCATTTTAATCTTGCTTTCACCAACATTAGCTATTATACACTACAGAAACATGAATATGACAGTTTAAATACTTGAAAACTGCATTTTGTATGTTTTTGCAAGCTGAAAACAGCTACCTTATCTTGATTTTGCAAACATAAGCCATTACACATGACATATACATGAATATGACAGTTTAATTACTTGAAAACGGTGTTTTGTATGCTTTTGCATGCTTAAAACAGCATTTTTATCTTGCTTTCACCAACATTCGCTATTATACACGACAGAAACATGAATATGACAGTTTAAATACTTGAAAACGGTGTTTTGTATGCTTTGCATGCTTAAAACAGCATTTTTATCTTGCTTTCACCAACATTAGCTATTATACACGACAGAAACATGAATATGACAATTTAAGTACTTGAAAACAGCATTTTGTATGTTTTTGCAAGCTGAAAACAGCTATTTTATCTTGATTTTACAAACATAAGCCATTACACACGACATATACATGAATATGACAGTTTAAATACTTGATAACGGTGTTTTGTATGCTTTTGCATGCTTAGAACGGCATTTTTATCTTGCTTTCACCAACATTAGCTATTATACACGACAAAAACATGAATATGACAGTTTAAATACTTGAAAACGGTGTTTTGTTTGCTTTTGCATGCTTAAAAAAGCATTTTTATCTTGCTTTCACCAACATTAGCTATTATACACGACAGAAACATGAATATGACAGTTTAAATACTTGAAAATAGCATTTTGTATGTTTTTGCAAGCTGAAAACAGCTATTTTATCTTGATTTTGCAAACATAAGCCATTACACACGACATATACATGAATATGACAGTTTAAATACTTGAAAACGGTGTTTTGTATGCTTTTGCATGCTTAAAACAGCATATTTATCTTGCTTTCACCAACATTAGCTATTATACACGACAGAAACATGAATATGACAGTTTAAATACTTGAAAACAGCATTTTGTATGTTTTTGCAAGTTGAAAACAGCTATTTTATCTTGATTTTGCAAACATGAGCCATTACACACGACACATACATGTATATGACCTCCGTGAATTTGGCCCCCCAAATTAAAGCACTAATTTTGTAATTTAGCTGAAACAATAGTGCTACATTAGTGCTTTGTCATGGAATAAGAAATATAATTAGTGCTCTTTTTATTTGTAAAATTTTTAAAAAACTATATCTGGGGGGCTGATTTCACGGTAGCCCCCCAAAAGTAAGCACTAAATATAAAAGTAAGTCAAATCAATAGTGCTAAATTAGTGCTTTCCTGAATAAGAAGAATAAAAATTAGTGCTCGTCTAATAATAATAATTTTTATATGAGGGGCTAACTTCTCGGTAGCCCCCTATTAGCAAGCACGAAATTTTAAATTAACTTATATAAATAGTTCTAAATTAGTGCTTTCCAATGTAATAAAAATAAAAATTAGTGCTCTACAAGAAGACTGTAATTTTAATACTTTAATTATGATTTGTTGATTTTTCAGCAGCTACAGCAATTAGTATCACTATTATATAAACAGTTTCTATATAATTTTAGAATATAGCAATTGTCATTTAGATCTAGAATACGATGTTTTAATAATTTGTAGGGCAATTAGGATGTTTACATCTGGTAAGTAGGTGCTAAACAAAACGCATTTTGTATATACTCTCAAATTCAAATTTCACTCTTTCATTGAAATAGTAGTTCCAAATGTTACTGACATTTTCTATAAAATTAAATAAGCTGTTGTCCATGGGCAACCAAGAGAAATCTTTAAATATACTGAAATTCAACCTAAAAGTAAGTTATTAAGACATTCTAAATATCACTTATTTCTAACATAATGGATTTCAGGAAATATTTAGTCGGTTCAAAATCAAACAAAACAGATTTTTTTTCGAATTTTAACCTCGGTACCAAATCTGCTAAGTAATTTCGTCCTCCACATATGCTTGTAGGCATATTATTTAAATAGTCGTCTTCAGAAACCACCCAAATGAGAGCATCATAACGTCCATGCATTTTGGGAAAAGTGTCATGATCAGTTAGAAAAAGCAAATGAAGTGTCGGGAAATTTAGAAATTAAGTTAAATATAGTAGCTTTAAAATCCCTCTTTTCACGCTTGTGAGGTCTAGTTTAGAATACTGTTCGTTAATTTGGTATCCGCGTTCTGAAGGCTCGGTACTAGCAATTGAGAAGGTACAGAGGAAATGTGGTTCGGAACCTATATTTATCCCGATAGAGGATGTAGTCACAAAGAATTACTTGATACTTTTGACTTTTATTCCATTGAGACCAGACACTCTGAACAAAGCATATCTTTTTTATATAAACTCATAAATAATGACATTGACTGAAGTTACTTAGTTACTAAACTTAATTTCTCAGTACCTCGTATTGAGGCTCGTAAAGATAATGCATTTTACAAACCTAAAGCTAATACTATCTTATTGCAAAAGTCTCCAGTTTTCATTATGTGGTCTAATTACAATAAAATTAGCAATATTTGTAATTTATTTAATTGTACAATAACCAATCTGCGTAATGAATGTTATCACGAATTTAGATCACATCTCTATACATTTATGCAGGATACATGCTTTCATTTTATATTGTATTCAATGTCCTTACTTATTTCTTAAGGCATTGTTATTTTCTTTACCTGTTTTTGGACTTTTGTCTGTAAGGTTTAAAGTTAAATAAATAAATAAATATATAAATATATTATTTTATTCAATTTAGATAAGCCCCGAAAAATTTGCCGCTGAAAATCATTTACAATTTTATAATTAGTATGAACATGTTAATATTTCATTATCAGAAAAATAGAATTACATTGAATTAAGTTCAGTATATATTATTTTATATAATTTATGTAAAATTTTATTTATTTATATTATTATATCGTAAGCTTTAAAAAATAATTTTTGTTTTGTGTGTTTAATTTGTAGTTCATTTTATAACCGATCCTAGTAACGTTAAGGGATTACGACAGTATAGAACCCGACGATAAAAATTAAAAAAATATAAAATTATGTCACTTGAAACTTTAACTTCGATTTTCTCGAAGCGGCATATCTTGAACTGGCCCACAATCTCACAACTACATTTTTTGTTCGATTTTTCTGAAACTTCAAAAATATCTTTACAACTAAATAATATAGAGAAATACATGTCAGTTTTGGATTATTCAATAATTTTTACAAGTAAAATATTCAAATTGCAAGCTAGAATTACGGTTTTTTTTGCAAATGGCCGTTGGTTGCCATTTTCACAAAAACTAAAATTTTCAAAATTCCATGTAATAATGAATAGAATTTGTCATTCATTTCAAAGAATCGATTTTCGTTTTCGATTTGTTTCAAATTGCCGACACAAAAGTGTGAGCCGTGGAACACAAAGAAAACAAACAATTTTATCCATAGGCTGTTATAACCCTTTAAATGAAAAATCCCATAATTGCCCTACAAATTATTAAAACATCGTATTCTAGATCTAAATGACCATTGTTATATTCTAAATTTATATAGAAACTGTGTTAGCAATGGAAGTGCTTAGCTTTCAATTAAACAAACAACTTAATTCAACAGATATATTTACACTTTTAACAGATACAAACTTGACATATATATTTATTAAAAACAATAACTGCCAACTGACATTTTTAGAGTGGGGGCAATGGTGGTTCGATCAGTAACGGAAACAAGTGGCAAGATATTGAAAACTCAACAAACTGTTTATACAGGGTGGGCCATTTTAAGTTGCGATCAGGAATATCTCGGAAACGAAGCATCGGATGAAAAATCCAAAAAACACCACTAAAATATTTTCGAAGGGGACATCCCATGACACCAAATTCAACCCCCCCCACCCCAACCCTGGGGAGTGGGGCGGGGGTAAGTTTGAAATCTTAAAAGGGAACCCCAATATTTTTGTACAAATTCGCATTCTACGTAAAAAACGGAATTCAGTGACATCAAAATTTTCGCCCCTGCCCTCCTCCCCCGTGCCAGTGGGGCGGCGGGAAAATTTGAAATGGAAACGGCAACACCCACTTTTTCTCGAAGATTCGATCCAATTCTCGAGTCCCCTCGCCTCTAACTAACGGGGTGCACGGCACTGGCACGGGGGAGGGGGGCAGGGGCGCAAATTTTTATGTTACTGAATTTAGTTTTTCACGCCGAATGCGAATCTGTAAAAAAATTTGGGGTTCCGATTTAAGATTTCATACTCACCCCCACCCCACCTTCCAGGGTCGGGGTGGGGGCAGGGGTGAAAATTTTGAATTTGGTGTCATGGGATGTCCCCCTCGAAAATATTTTAGTAGTGTTTTTTGGATTTGTCATCCGATGCTTCGTTTCCGAGATATTCCTAAACGCAACTTAAAACGCCCGAGCCTGTATAATAGTGATACTAATTGCTGTAGCTTTGCAGTCTTCTAGTGGAGCACTAATTTTTATTCTTATTACACTGGAAAGCACTAATTTAGAACTATTTATATAAGTTAATTTAAAATTTCGTGCTTGCTAATAGGGGGCTACCGAGAAGTTAGCCCCTCATATAAAAATTATTATAATTAGACGAGCACTAATTTTTATTCTTCTTATTCCGGAAAGCACTAATTTAGCACTATTGATTTGACTTACTTTTATATTTAGTGCTTACTTTTGGGGGGCTACCGTGAAATCAGCCCCCCAGATATAGTTTTTTAAAAATATTACAAATAAAAAGAGCACTAATTATATTTCGTATTCCATGACAAAGCACTAATGTAGCACTATTGTTTCAGCTAAATTACAAAATTAGTGCTTTAATTTGGGGGGCCAAATTCACGGAGGTATGTATATGACAGTTTAAATACTTGAAAACGGTGTTTTGTATGCTTTTGCATGCTTAAAACAGCATTTTTATCTTGCTTTCACCAACATTAGCTATTATACACGACAGAAACATGAATATGACAGTTTAAATACTTGAAAACAGCATTTTGCATGTTTTTGCAAGCTGAAAGCAGCTATTTTATCTTGATTTTGCAAACATAAGACATTACACACGACATATACATGAATATGACAGATTAAATACTTGAAAACGGTGTTTTGTATGCTTTTTCATGCTTAAAACAGCATTTTTATCTTGCTTTCACCAACATTAGCTATTATACACGACAAAAACATGAATATGACAGTTAGAATACTTGAAAACGGTATTTTGTATGCTTTTGCATACTTAAAACAGCATTTTTATCTTGCTTTTACCAACATTAACTGTTATACACGACAGAAACATGAATATGACAGTTTAAATACTTGAAAACAGCATTTTGTATGTTTTTGCAAGCTGAAAACAGCTACTTTATCTTGATTTTGCAAACATAAGCCATTACACACGACATATACATGAATATGACAGTTTAAATACTTGAAAATGGTGTTTTGTATGTTTTTGCATGCTTAAAACAGCATTTTTATCTTGTTTTCACCAACATTAGCTATTATACACGACAGAAACATGAACATGACAATTTAAGTACTTGAAAACAGCATTTTGTATGTTTTTGCAAGCTGAAAACAGCTATTTTATCTTGTATTTGCAAATATAAGCCATTACACACGACATATACTTGAATATGACAGTTTACATACTTGAAAACTGTGATTTGTATGCTTTTGCATGCTTAAAACAGCATTTTTATCTTGCTTTCACCAACATTAGCTATTATACACGACAGAAACGAATATGACAGTTTAAATACTTGAAAACGGTGTTTTGTTTGTTTTTGCAAGCTGAAAGCAGCTATTTTATCTTGATTTTGCAAACATAAGCCATTACACACGACATATACATGAATATGACAGTTTAAATACTTGAAAACGGTGGTTTGTATGCTTTTGCATGCTTAAAACAGCATTTTTATCTTGCTTTCACCAACATTAGCTATTATACACGACAGAAACATGAATACGACAGTTTAAATACTTGAAAACAGCATTTTGTATGTTTTTGCAAGCTGAAAACAGCTATTTTATCTTGATTTTGCAAACATAAGCCATTACACACGACATATACATGAATATGACAGTTTAAATACTTGACAACGGTGTTTTGTATGCTTTTGCATGCTTAAAACAGCATATTTATCTTGCTTTCACCAACATTAGCTATTATACACGACAAAAACATGAATATGACAGTTTAAATACTTGAAAACGGTGTTTTGTTTGCTTTTGCATGCTTAAAACAGCATTTTTATCTTGCTTTCTCCAACATTAGCTATTATACACGACAGAAACATGAATATGACAGTTTAAATACTTGAAAACAGCATATTGTATGTTTTTGCAAGCTGAAAACAGCTTTTTTATCTTGATTTTGCAAACATAAGCCATTACACACGACATATACATGAATATGACAGTTTAAATACTTGAAAACGGTTTTTTGTATGCTTTTGCATGCTTAAAACAGCATATTTATCTTGCTTTCACCAACATTAGCTATTATACACGACGGAAACATGAATATGACAGTTTAAATACTTGAAAACGGTGTTTTGTTTGCTTTTGCATGCTTAAAACAGCATTTTTATCCTGCTTTCACCAACATTAGCAATAATACACGACAGAAACATGAATATGACAGTTTAAATACTTAAAAACAGCATTTTGTATGTTTTTGCAAGCTGAAAACAGCTATTTTATCTTGATTTTGCAAACATCAGAAATTACACACGACATATACATGAATATGACAGTTAAAATACTTGAAAACGGTGTTTTGTTTGCTTTTGCATGCTTAAAACAGCATTTTTATCTTGCTTTCACCAACATTAGCTATTATACACGACAGAAACATGAATATGACAGATTAAATTCTTGAAAACAGCATATTGTATGTTTTTGCAAGCTGAAAACAGCTATTTTATCTTGATTTTGCAAACATAAGCCATTACACACGACATATACATGAATACGACAGTTTAGATACTTCAAAACAGCATTTTGTATGTTTTTGCAAGCTGAAAACAGCTATTTTATCTCGATTTTGCAAACATAAGCCATTACACACGACATATACATGAATATGACAGTTTATATACTTGAAAACGGTGTTTTGTATGCTTTTGCATGCTTAAAACAGCATTTTAATCGTGCTTTCACCAACATTAGCTATTATACACTACAGAAACATGAATATGACAGTTTAAATACTTGAAAACTGCATTTTGTATGTTTTTGCAAGCTGAAAGCAGCTATTTTATCTTGATTTTGCAAACATAAGCCATTACACACGACATATACATGAATATGACAGTTTAAATACTTGAAAACGGTGGTTTGTATGCTTTTGCATGCTTAAAACAGCATTTTTATCTTGCTTTCACAAACATTAGCTATTATACACGACAATAACATGAATATGACAGTTTAAATACTTGAAAACGGTGTTTTATTTGCTTTTGCATGCTTAAAACAGCATTTTTATCTTGCTTTCACCAACATTAGCTATTATACACGACAGAAACATGAATATGACAGTTTAAATACTTGAAAACAGCATATTGTATGTTTTTGCAAGCTGAAAACAGCTATTTTATCTTGCTTTCACCAACATTTGCTATTATACACGACGGAAACATGAATATGACAGTTTAAATACTTGAAAACGGTGTTTTGTTTGCTTTTGCATGCTTAAAACAGCATTTTTATCTTGCTTTCACCAACATTAGCAATAATACACGACAGAAATATGAATATGACAGTTTAAATACTTAAAAACAGCATTTTGTATGTTTTTGCAAGCTGAAAACAGCTCTTTTATCTTGATTTTGCAAACTAAGCCATTAAACACGACATATACATGAATATGACAGTTTGTATACTTGAAAACGGTGTTTTGTATGCTTTTGCATGCTTAAAACAGCATTTTTATCTTGCTTTCACCAACATTAGCTATCATACACGACAGAAACATGAATACGACAGTTTAAATACTTGAAAACAGCATATTGTATGTTTTTGCAAGCTGAAAACAGCTATTTTATCTTGATTTTGCAAACATAAGCCATTACACACGACATATACATGAATATGACAGTTTAAATACTTGAAAACGGTGTTTTGTATGCTTTTGCATGCTTAAAACAGCATATTTATCTTGCTTTCACCAACATTAGCTATTATACACGACAGAAACATGAATATGACAGTTAGAATACTTGAAAACGGTATTTTGTATGCTTTTGCATACTTAAAACAGCATTTTTATCTTGCTTTCACCAACATTAGCTGTTATACACGACAGAAACATGAATATGACAGTTTAAATACTTGAAAACAGCATTTTGTATGTTTTTGCAAGCTGAAAACAGCTACTTTATCTTGATTTTGCAAACATAAGCCATTACACACGACATATACATGAATATGACAGTTTAAATACTTGAAAATGGTGTTTTGTATGTTTTTGCATGCTTAAAACAGCATTTTTATCTTGCTTTCACCAACATTAGCTATTATACACGACAGAAACATGAACATGACAATTTAAGTACTTGAAAACAGCATTTTGTATGTTTTTGCAAGCTGAAAACAGCTATTTTATCTTGTATTTGCAAATATAAGCCATTACACACGACATATACTTGAATATGACAGTTTAAATACTTGAAAACGGTGATTTGTATGCTTTTGCATGCTTAAAACAGCATTTTTATCTTGCTTTCACCAACATTAGCTATTATACACGACAGAAACATGAATCTGACAGTTTGATTACTTGAAAACGGTATTTTGTTTGCTTTTGCATGCTTAAAACAGCATTTTTATCTTGCTTTCACCAACATTAGCTATTATACACGACAGAAACATGAATATGACAGTTTAAATACTTGAAAACAGCATTTTGTATGTTTTTGCAAGCTGAAAACAGCTACTTTATCTTGATTTTGCAAACATAAGCCATTACACACGACACATACATGTATATGACAGTTTAAATACTTGAAAACGGTGTTTTGTATGCTTTTGCATGCTTAAAACAGCATTTTTATCTTGCTTTCACCAACATTAGCTATTATACACGACAGAAACATGAATATGACAGTTTAAATACTTGAAAACGGTGTTTTGTTTGCCTTTGCAAGCTGAAAACAGCTATTTTATCTTGATTTTGCAAACATAAGAAATTACACACGACATATACATGAATATGACAGTTTAAATACTTGAAAATGGTGTTTTGTATGCTTTTGCATGCTTAAAACAGCATTTTTATTAGCTATCATATACGACAGAAACATGAATATGACAGTTTAAAAACTTGAAAACAGCATTTTGTATGTTTTTGCAAGCTGAAAGCAGCTATTTTATCTTGATTTTGCGAACATAAGCCAATACACACGACATATACATGAATATGACAGTTTAAATACTTGAAAACGGTGGTTTGTATGCTTTTGCATGCTTAAAACAGAATTTTTATCTTGCTTTCACCAACATTAGCTATTATACACGACAGAAACATGAATACGACAGTTTAAATACTTGAAAACAGCATTTTGTATGTTTTTGCAAGCTGAAAACAGCTATTTTATCTTGATTTTGCAAACATAAGCCATTACACACGACATATACATGAATATGACAGTTTAAATACTTGAAAACGGTGGTTTGTATGCTTTTGCATGCTTAAAACAGAATTTTTATCTTGCTTTCACCAACATTAGCTATTATACACGACAGAAACATGAATACGATAGTTTAAATACTTGAAAACAGCATTTTGTATGTTTTTGCAAGCTGAAAACAACTATTTTATCTTGATTTTGCAAACATAAGCCATTACACACGACATATACATGAATATGACAGTTTATATACTTGAAAACGGTGTTTTGTATGCTTTTGCATGCTTAAAACAGCATTTTAATCTTGCTTTCACCAACATTAGCTATTATACACTACAGAAACATGAATATGACAGTTTAAATACTTGAAAACTGCATTTTGTATGTTTTTGCAAGCTGAAAACAGCTATTTTATCATGATTTTGCAAACATAAGCCATTACACACGACATATACATGAATATGAAAGTTTAAATACTTGAAAACGGTGTTTTGTATGCTTTTGAATGCTTAAAACAGCATTTTTATCTTGCTTTCACCAACATTAGCTATTATACATGACAGAAACATTTATATGACAATTTAAATACTTGAAAACGGTGTTTTGCTTGCTTTTGCATGCTTAAAACAGCATTTTTATCTTGCTTTCACCAACATTAGCTATTATACACGACAGAAACATGAATATGACAGTTTAAATACTTGAAAACAGCATTTTGTATGTTTTGCAAGCTGAAAACAGCTACCTTATCTTGATTTTGCAAACATAAGCCATTACACATGACATATACATGAATATGACAGTTTAATTACTTGAAAACGGTGTTTTGTATGCTTTTGCATGCTTAAAACAGCATTTTATCTTGCTTTCACCAACATTCGCTATTATACACGACAAAAACATGAATATGACAGTTTAAATACTTGAAAACGGTGTTTTGTATGCTTTGCATGTTTAAAACAGCATTTTTATCTTGCTTTCACCAACACTAGCTATTATACACGACAGAAACATGAATATGACAATTTAAGTACTTGAAAACAGCATTTTGTATGTTTTTGCAAGCTGAAAATAGCTATTTTATCTTGATTTTGCAAACATAAGCCATTACACACAACATATACATGAATATGACAGTTTAAATACTTGAAAACGGTGTTTTGTATGCTTTTGCATGCTTAAAACAGCATTTTTATCTTGCTTTCACCAACATTAGCTATTATACACGACAGAAACATGAATATGACAGTTTAAATACTTGAAAACAGCATTTTGTATGTTTTTGCAAGCTGAAAGCAGATATTTTATCTTGATTTTGCAAACATAAGCCATTACACACGACATATACATGAATATGACAGTTTAAATACTTGAAAACGGTGGTTTGTATGCTTTTGCATGCTTAAAACAGCATTTTTATCTTGCTTTCACCAACATTAGCTATTATACACGACAGAAACATGAATATGAGAGTTTAAATAATTGAAAACGGTATTTTGTATGCTTTTGCATGCTTAAAACAGCATTTTTATCTTGCTTTCACCAACATTAGCTATTATTCACGACAGAAACATGAATATGACAGTTTAGATACTTGAAAACAGCATTTTGTATGTTTTTGCAAGCTGAAAATAGCTATTTTATCTTGATTTTACAAACATAAGCCATTACACACGACATATACATGAATATGACAGTTTAAATACTTGATAACGGTGTTTTGTATGCTTTTGCATGCTTAGAACGGCATTTTTATCTTGCTTTCACCAACATTAACTATTATACACGACAAAAACATGAATATGACAGTTTAAATACTTGAAAACGGTGTTTTGTTTGCTTTTGCATGCTTAAAACAGCATTTTTATCTTGCTTTCACCAACATTAGCTATTATACACGACAGAAACATGAATATGACAGTTTAAATACTTGAAAATAGCATTTTGTATGTTTTTGCAAGCTGAAAACAGCTATTTTATCTTGATTTTGCAAACATAAGCCATTACACACGACATATACATGAATATGACAGTTTAAATACTTGAAAACCGTGTTTTGTATGCTTTTGCATGCTTAAAACAGCATATTTATCTTGCTTTCACCAACATTAGCTATTATACACGACAGAGACATGAATATGACAGTTTAAATACTTGAAAACAGCATTTTTGTATGTTTTTGCAAGTTGAAAACAGCTATTTTATCTTGATTTTGCAAACATGAGCCATTACACACGACACATACATGTATATGACAGTTTAAATACTTGAAAACGGTGTTTTGTATGCTTTTGCATGCTTAAAACAGCATTTTTATCTTGCTTTCACCAACATTAGCTATTATACACGACAGAAACATGAATATGACAGTTTAAATACTTGAAAACAGCATTTTGCATTTTTTTGCAAGCTGAAAGCAGCTATTTTATCTTGATTTTGCAAACATAAGCCATTACACACGACATATACATGAATATGACAGATTAAATACTTGAAAACGGTGTTTTGTATGCTTTTTCATGCTTAAAACAGCATTTTTATCTTGCTTTCACCAACATAAGCTATTATACACGACAGAAACATGAATATGACAGTTAGAATACTTGAAAACGGTATTTTGTATGCTTTTGCATACTTAAAACAGCATTTTTATCTTGCTTTCACCAACATTAGCTGTTATACACGACAGAAACATGAATATGACAGTTTAAATACTTGAAAACAGCATTTTGTATGTTTTTGCAAGCTGAAAACAGCTACTTTATCTTGATTTTGCAAACATAAGCCATTACATACGACATATACATGAATATGACAGTTTAAATACATGAAAATGGTGTTTTGTATGTTTTTGCATGCTTAAAACAGCATTTTTATCTTGTTTTCACCAACATTAGCTATTATACACGACAGAAACATGAACATGACAATTTAAGTACTTGAAAACAGCATTTTGCATGTTTTTGCAAGCTGAAAGCAGCTATTTTATCTTGATTTTACAAACATAAGCCATTACACACGACATATACTTGAATATGACAGTTTACATACTTGAAAACTGTGATTTGTATGCTTTTGCATGCTTAAAACAGCATTTTTATCTTGCTTTCACCAACATTAGCTATTATACACGACAGAAACATGAATCTGACAGTTTGATTACTTGAAAACGGTATTTTGTTTGCTTTTGCATGCTTAAAACAGCATTTTTATCTTGCTTTCACCAACATTAGCTATTATACACGACAGAAACATGAATATGAGAGTTTAAATAATTGAAAACGGTATTTTGTATGCTTTTGCATGCTTAAAACAGCATTTTTATCTTTCATTCACCAACATTAGCTATTATTCACGACAGAAACATGAATATGACAGTTTAGATACTTGAAAACAGCATTTTGTATGTTTTTGCAAGCTGAAAACAGCTATTTTATCTTGATTTTACAAACATAAGCCATTACACACGACATATGCATGAATATGACAGTTTAAATACTTGATAACGGTGTTTTGTATGCTTTTGCATGCTTAGAACGGCATTTTTATCTTGCTTTCACCAACATTAGCTATTATACACGACAAAAACATGAATATGACAGTTTAAATACTTGAAAACGGTGTTTTGTTTGCTTTTGCATGCTTAAAACAGCATTTTTATCTTGCTTTCACCAACATTAGCTATTATACACGACAGAAACATGAATATGACAGTTTAAATACTTGAAAATAGCATTTTGTATGTTTTTGCAAGCTGAAAACAGCTATTTTATCTTGATTTTGCAAACATAAGCCATTACACACGACATATACATGAATATGACAGTTTAAATACTTGAAAACGGTGTTTTGTATGCTTTTGCATGCTTAAAACAGCATATTTATCTTGCTTTCACCAACATTAGCTATTATACACGACAGAGACATGAATATGACAGTTTAAATACTTGAAAACAGCATTTTGTATGTTTTTGCAAGTTGAAAACAGCTATTTTATCTTGATATTGCAAATATAAGCCATTACATACGACATATACATGAATATGGTAGTTTAAATACTTGGAAACGGCGTTTTGTATGCTTTTGCATGCTTAAAACAGCATTTTTATCTTGCTTTCACCAACATTAGCTGTTATACACGACAGAAACATGAATATGACAGTTTAAATACTTGAAAACGGTGTTTTGTATGCTTTGCATGTTTAAAACAGCATTCTTATCTTGCTTTCACCAACACTAGCTATTATACACGACAGAAACATGAATATGACAATTTAAGTACTTGAAAACAGCATTTTGTATGTTTTTGCAAGCTGAAAATAGCTATTTTATCTTGATTTTGCAAACATAAGCCATTACACACAACATATACATGAATATGACAGTTTAAATACTTGAAAACGGTGTTTTGTATGCTTTTGCATGCTTAAAACAGCATTTTTATCTTGCTTTCACCAACATTAGCTATTATACACGACAGAAACATGAATATGACAGTTTAAATACTTGAAAACAGCATTTTGTATGTTTTTGCAAGCTGAAAGCAGATATTTTATCTTGATTTTGCAAACATAAGCCATTACACACGACATATACATGAATATGACAGTTTAAATACTTGAAAACGGTGGTTTGTATGCTTTTGCATGCTTAAAACAGCATTTTTATCTTGCTTTCACCAACATTAGCTATTATACACGACAGAAACATGAATATGAGAGTTTAAATAATTGAAAACGGTATTTTGTATGCTTTTGCATGCTTAAAACAGCATTTTTATCTTGCTTTCACCAACATTAGCTATTATTCACGACAGAAACATGAATATGACAGTTTAGATACTTGAAAACAGCATTTTGTATGTTTTTGCAAGCTGAAAATAGCTATTTTATCTTGATTTTACAAACATAAGCCATTACACACGACATATACATGAATATGACAGTTTAAATACTTGATAACGGTGTTTTGTATGCTTTTGCATGCTTAGAACGGCATTTTTATCTTGCTTTCACCAACATTAACTATTATACACGACAAAAACATGAATATGACAGTTTAAATACTTGAAAACGGTGTTTTGTTTGCTTTTGCATGCTTAAAACAGCATTTTTATCTTGCTTTCACCAACATTAGCTATTATACACGACAGAAACATGAATATGACAGTTTAAATACTTGAAAATAGCATTTTGTATGTTTTTGCAAGCTGAAAACAGCTATTTTATCTTGATTTTGCAAACATAAGCCATTACACACGACATATACATGAATATGACAGTTTAAATACTTGAAAACCGTGTTTTGTATGCTCTTGCATGCTTAAAACAGCATATTTATCTTGCTTTCACCAACATTAGCTATTATACACGACAGAGACATGAATATGACAGTTTAAATACTTGAAAACAGCATTTTGTATGTTTTTGCAAGTTGAAAACAGCTATTTTATCTTGATTTTGCAAACATGAGCCATTACACACGACACATACATGTATATGACAGTTTAAATACTTGAAAACGGTGTTTTGTATGCTTTTGCATGCTTAAAACAGCATTTTTATCTTGCTTTCACCAACATTAGCTATTATACACGACAGAAACATGAATATGACAGTTTAAATACTTGAAAACAGCATTTTGCATTTTTTTGCAAGCTGAAAGCAGCTATTTTATCTTGATTTTGCAAACATAAGCCATTACACACGACATATACATGAATATGACAGATTAAATACTTGAAAACGGTGTTTTGTATGCTTTTTCATGCTTAAAACAGCATTTTTATCTTGCTTTCACCAACATAAGCTATTATACACGACAGAAACATGAATATGACAGTTAGAATACTTGAAAACGGTATTTTGTATGCTTTTGCATACTTAAAATAGCATTTTTATCTTGCTTTCACCAACATTAGCTGTTATACACGACAGAAACATGAATATGACAGTTTAAATACTTGAAAACAGCATTTTGTATGTTTTTGCAAGCTGAAAACAGCTACTTTATCTTGATTTTGCAAACATAAGCCATTACATACGACATATACATGAATATGACAGTTTAAATACTTGAAAATGGTGTTTTGTATGTTTTTGCATGCTTAAAACAGCATTTTTATCTTGTTTTCACCAACATTAGCTATTATACACGACAGAAACATGAACATGACAATTTAAGTACTTGAAAACAGCATTTTGCATGTTTTTGCAAGCTGAAAGCAGCTATTTTATCTTGATTTTACAAAACATAAGCCATTACACACGACATATACTTGAATATGACAGTTTACATACTTGAAAACTGTGATTTGTATGCTTTTGCATGCTTAAAACAGCATTTTTATCTTGCTTTCACCAACATTAGCTATTATACACGACAGAAACATGAATCTGACAGTTTGATTACTTGAAAACGGTATTTTGTTTGCTTTTGCATGCTTAAAACAGCATTTTTATCTTGCTTTCACCAACATTAGCTATTATACACGACAGAAACATGAATATGAGAGTTTAAATAATTGAAAACGGTATTTTGTATGCTTTTGCATGCTTAAAACAGCATTTTTATCTTTCATTCACCAACATTAGCTATTATTCACGACAGAAACATGAATATGACAGTTTAGATACTTGAAAACAGCATTTTGTATGTTTTTGCAAGCTGAAAACAGCTATTTTATCTTGATTTTACAAACATAAGCCATTACACACGACATATGCATGAATATGACAATTTAAATACTTGATAACGGTGTTTTGTATGCTTTTGCATGCTTAGAACGGCATTTTTATCTTGCTTTCACCAACATTAGCTATTATACACGACAAAAACATGAATATGACAGTTTAAATACTTGAAAACGGTGTTTTGTTTGCTTTTGCATGCTTAAAACAGCATTTTTATCTTGCTTTCACCAACATTAGCTATTATACACGACAGAAACATGAATATGACAGTTTAAATACTTGAAAATAGCATTTTGTATGTTTTTGCAAGCTGAAATCAGCTATTTTATCTTGATTTTGCAAACATAAGCATTACACACGACATATACATGAATATGACAGTTTAAATACTTGAAAACGGTGTTTTGTATGCTTTTGCATGCTTAAAACAGCATATTTATCTTGCTTTCACCAACATTAGCTATTATACACGACAGAGACATGAATATGACAGTTTAAATACTTGAAAACAGCATTTTGTATGTTTTTGCAAGTTGAAAACAGCTATTTTATCTTGATTTTGCAAATATAAGCCATTACATACGACATATACATGAATATGGTAGTTTAAATACTTGGAAACGGCGTTTTGTATGCTTTTGCATGCTTAAAACAGCATTTTTATCTTGCTTTCACCAACATTAGCTGTTATACACGACAGAAACATGAATATGACAGTTTAAATACTTGAAAACAGCATTTTGTATGTTTTTGCAAGCTGAAAACAGCTACTTTATCTTGATTTTGCAAACATAAGCCATTACACACGACATATACATGAATATGACAGTTTAAATACTTGAAAATGGTGTTTTGTATGTTTTTGCATGCTTAAAACAGCATTTTTATCTTGTTTTCACCAACATTAGCTATTATACACGACAGAAACATGAACATGACAATTTAAGTACTTGAAAACAGCATTTTGCATGTTTTTGCAAGCTGAAAGCAGCTATTTTATCTTGATTTTACAAACATAAGCCATTACACACGACATATACTTGAATATGACAGTTTACATACTTGAAAACTGTGATTTGTATGCTTTTGCATGCTTAAAACAGCATTTTTATCTTGCTTTCACCAACATTAGCTATTATACACGACAGAAACATGAATCTGACAGTTTGATTACTTGAAAACGGTATTTTGTTTGCTTTTGCATGCTTAAAACAGCATTTTTATCTTGCTTTCACCAACATTAGCTATTATACACGACAGAAACATGAATATGACAGTTTAAATACTTGAAAACAGCATTTTGTATGTTTTTGCAAGCTGAAAACAGCTACTTTATCTTGATTTTGCAAACATAAGCCATTACACACGACACATACATGTATATGACAGTTTAAATACTTGAAAACGGTGTTTTGTATGCTTTTGCATGCTTAAAACAGCATTTTTATCTTGCTTTCACCAACATTAGCTATTATACACGACAGAAACGAATATGACAGTTTAAATACTTGAAACCGGTTTTGTTTGTTTTTGCAAGCTGAAAGCAGCTATTTTATCTTGATTTTGCAAACATAAGCCATTACACACGACATATACATGAATATGACAGTTTAAATACTTGAAAACTGTGATTTGTATGCTTTTGCATGCTTAAAACAGCATTTTTATCTTGCTTTCACCAACATTAGCTATTATACACGACAGAAACATGAATACGACAGTTTAAATACTTAAAAACAGCATTTTGTATGTTTTTGCAAGCTGAAAACAGCTATTTTATCTTGATTTTGCAAACATAAGCCATTACACACGACATATACATGAATATGACAGTTTAAATACTTGAAAACGGTGTTTTGTATGCTTTTGCATGCTTAAAACAGCATATTTATCTTGCTTTCACCAACATTAAAAAAAAACCTTTAAATGTTGTTGAAGTATAAAGACATAAGTGAGTGCTCCGTGTAACATTAAATTTAAACTTATGATTCTAGTTTGATTTAATTAGTTATAAAAGTGCTAAAGTGATTGTAATGATATATATATTCCTAATAATGATATTCATATGAACATGAAATTATAAACTGATACAGTTATTTAAGAATATTATTAACACGTGCTTAAAATAAAGGTGAATTTCGCATAAAACAATAAACTAATAGTTTCAACAGGTGAAAACAGTGGACCATCCTAATATTCAATATAAAACTAAATATCCAATTTTAATTAATTCATACTTCACTTGTGCGACTATTATTCTCAATGGCGTTGTGTTTCATTTGCAACGAGGATTTGTTAAAAGAAGAATCAATTTCTTGCGACTGTTGCAAGAATTTATTGCATACTAAATGTGCAGGACTGTCATCAAGGGAAATAGGATGTTTGAGAAATAAAAACAGAAAAATTAACTTTAACTGTACTACTTGTAGTGATTTCAAATTACAACTATCGAACGTTATCCAGCTTCAAAAAACTGTTTCTGAATTACAATGTCAATTACTCGAAATAAAAAATAGTGCCAATCCATTTCCAAATATTACAGATGATGGAAATACCCTAGAAAAGACACTGCCATATGAACAAATTATTGCTGAGATTAATGATCGCGAAAAAAGATCTCATAATATTATTATATACAATTTACCGGAATCCAGTAAAACAGATAAAATTGAACGTATTCAAGATGACAAAACTAAAGTAATTAATGGTTTTAACCAAGTTAATAACATTGATATTAGTAACATAAAAACATTTCGCCTTGGTGCGTATAATGAGAACAAAATTAGACCTCTTAAAGTGTCACTTAATAATAGCAATGATGTTCTTACTCTACTAAAAAATAAAAATAAACTGAAGTTTACTAACATTGGTAATAATATTAAAATAAATTCGGATCAAACACCATCGCAGCGCTCCTACTATCGTGATTTATTAACCAAATTAAAAAATCTGAAAGACAGTGGCGTCGATAACAAAATCATAAGATATATAAATGGTGTTCCTAAAATAGTTGATAATACATTTCGTAAATAAAGATGCAATAAGTAGTTCATTAAATATATTTTATCAAAATGTGCGGGGTCTACGGACTAAAACTATAAATTTTTTTAATGAAACAGTTAATAACAATTATAATATTATTGTTTTAACAGAAACATGGTTATGCGACGGAATATTGGACTCTGAACTATTTTCAACTGATTTTGTTGTATACAGATACGATAGAAATAAGTCATCTAGTTCTAAATGTCGCGGCGGCGGTGTACTTATAGCAGTGAACTCAAATTTGCAATCTGCTAAAATTAATAATATCGATGTCGGTATTGAACAGATTTTTGTGTCAATAATGATTGACTGCCAAGAGTATATAATTGGTGGAGTGTATTTACCCCCTCAGTGCGACGAGCGTCACTATTTAGAACATATGAAAACTATTGAAAATATCATGGAACGCTCGCCTTGTGCTAAGATTTGTATTGCCGGTGATTACAACTTGCCAGGTATCGCGTGGGAGTACGACACTGATGATGCAGCGCTCGTCCCGACTGGCATCACGTCTACAGCAGAAGAAATCGTTTGCGACAGTTCGGCGTATTTAGATCTTAAACAGCATAATAATATACTAAATAAAAATAATGTAATTTTGGACCTTATTTTTAGTAATCATAGTAATGTAGAAATAAGTAATGATTGCAATTATCTTGTAAAACCTGATGATCATCATCCGCAAATTCAAATTCAATTTCCTTTAGTTGTAAATAACTCTTCGCTTGTGGTAGATAATTACTGGAAGTATAATTTTAAACGAGCAAATTATGATGATATTAATAAATATTTAGATGAATTTGAGTGGGACAATATATTTGTAGAAGATGTTGATGTTAATTTAAATGTATTTTATAATATTATATATAGTGCTATTGAAATGTTCGTTCCAAAAATTTATATTAATTGTGACAAGTATCCGTGTTGGTTTTCCTCAAATGTACAAAGATTAATAAAGAGGAAAAATCACGCTTATAGCATGTATAAGAAAACTAATAATTATTATTTCTTAAGTTTGTATAGACAATTAAGAACTGAATCGAAAATTAAAATTCAAAATGATTACAATTCGTTTGTGAACAATACTCAAAGTAACTTAAATTATAATCTTAAGTCATTCTGGAAATATGTGAAAGAAAAAAAGAATATCAATCTTAATATACCGAGTAATATGTCCTACAATAATGTTACCTCAAGCGATAGTCAAACAATTATGAATATGTTCGCAGATTTTTTCCAATCTGTATATGTATCACATAGTTATCAATTGAATTCTAAATTCAATTATCAAAATAGTAACACCAATGTGGTACTTAATAAAATTAAAATTGATATTGACACTGTTTTTAACAATCTACTAGATCTTGATGACAGTAAAGGCGCTGGGCCAGATAATATACCTACATATTTTATTAAAAACTGTAGCCCAACCCTTGCCCAACCTTTATGCATTTTATTTAACTTGTCATTAAATGTCGGTAAATTTCCTGATATATGGAAAAAATCATATATAACACCGGTTTTTAAAAGTGGAAACAGGAATGAAATCTCAAATTATAGACCAATATCTATTCAGTGTGCTTTTTCTAAGATTCTAGAATCACTAGTTGTAAATGTTTTGAATATTTTAACAAAAAATATTATATCTGAGAATCAACATGGTTTTAGTGCAGGTAGATCCTGCAATACTAACTTAATAGCTTTTACTAATTATATAAATGACGCATTTGAAGATAAATTACAAGTCGATGCAATTTACACAGATTTTCAGAAAGCTTTTGATAAAGTTAATCATAAATTGTTATTAGAAAAACTGGAATACTATGGTATCACTGGATCTATTTTAAAATGGTTTGAAAGTTACCTTTCAAATAGAACACAATTTGTAAAAGTTAAAAATGTTATTTCAAAACAAATTAATGTTACGTCTGGAGTTGGGCAAGGGTCAATATTGGGCCCTGCACTGTTTAATCTCTTTATAAATGATGTAGTTAACGAAATTAATAACGTACACGTATTACTCTTTGCTGATGATATCAAAATATTTCTGAAAATTGAATCATTATCAGACTGTATTCATATTCAGGCTGCTCTTAACAAATTTTCCAATTGGTGTAAAAATAATGGAATGTTTTTAAACTTATCTAAATGAAAAGTAATACGATTTAGTAGAAGTAAATCTGTGGTAGATTTTGATTACATCATTGATAGTCATGTACTTGAAAATGTAAATAAAATCAAAGATTTAGGAGTAACAATAGATCCTAAACTAACATTTAAACATCATATTGAAATAACTATAAGGAAAGCACATCAAATGTGTGGATTTGTTATTCGCCAAACTCAGGATTTCACTAATATTAATTGTATTATTTTATTATACAACTCGATTGTACGAAGCGTCTTGGAATATTGCAGTATAATATGGAACCCCTATTATAATACTTAGATTAAACGCATAGAGTTAGTACAAAAAAAAATTGTTAAATACATTTTATATAAATTAAAAATCAATAAAAACTTGTATTGCTATAACGACAGGTTGAAAATGTTGAGTTTAAAAACATTAGAAGATCGTAGAGAAATTGCGCAAATTAAGTTTATGTACAAATTAATTCATGGTAAAATAGATTCACCAGATATTTTGCAATCAATTAGCTTTAAAATACCTAGTTATAGTACAAGAAATAGCGAAATCCTAACTTACCACAAATTTAAAACTTTATATGGATCTAAATCGGCAGTAAATAGAATCATAAGATCATGTAACAATATATGTAATGAAATCGATTTATTTGATGTTAACGAGTCGAAATTTAATCGTTTGTTAAAATTAATAAATTTGTAAATTCTGTTATATTCACTATTTTTAATTATTTAAGTTTGTTTAAATACTTTTGTCAAATGTCTGTTAAATTATACCATTTGGGTTTTTTAAACCTGTAGTGTATATATACATAAATAAATAAATAAATAAATAAATTAGCTATTATACACGACAAAAACATGAATATGACAGTTTAAATACTTGAAAACGGTGTTTTGTTTGCTTTTGCATGCTTAAAACAGCATTTTTATCTTGCTTTCACCAACATTAGCTATTATACACGACAGAAACATGAATATGACAGTTTAAATACTTGAAAACAGCATATTGTATGTTTTTGCAAGCTGAAAACAGCTATTTTATCTTGATTTTGCAAACATAAGCCATTACACACGACATATACATGAATATGACAGTTTAAATACTTGAAAACGGTTTTTTGTATGCTTTTGCATGCTTAAAACAGCATATTTATCTTGCTTTCACCAACATTAGCTATTATACACGACGGAAACATGAATATGACATTTTAAATTCTTGAAAACGGTGTTTTGTTTGCTTTTGCATGCTTAAAACAGCATTTTTATCTTGCTTTCACCAACATTAGCAATAATACACGACAGAAACATGAATATGACAGTTTAAATACTTAAAAACAGCATTTTGTATGTTTTTGCAAGCTGAAAACAGCTATTTTATCTTGATTTTGCAAACATAAGAAATTACACACGACATATACATGAATATGACAGTTTAAATACTTGAAAACGGTGTTTTGTATGCTTTTGCATGCTTAAAACAGCATATTTATCTTGCTTTCACCAACATTAGCTATTATACACGACAGAAACATGAATATGACAGTTAGAATACTTGAAAACGGTATTTTGTATGCTTTTGCATACTTAAAACAGCATTTTTATCTTGCTTTCACCAACATTAGCTGTTATACACGACAGAAACATGAATATGACAGTTTAAATACTTGAAAACAGCATTTTGTATGTTTTTGCAAGCTGAAAACAGCTACTTTATCTTGATTTTGCAAACATAAGCCATTACACACGACATATACATGAATATGACAGTTTAAATACTTGAAAATGGTGTTTTGTATGTTTTTGCATGCTTAAAACAGCATTTTTATCTTGCTTTCACCAACATTAGCTATTATACACGACAGAAACATGAACATGACAATTTAAGTACTTGAAAACAGCATTTTGTATGTTTTTGCAAGCTGAAAACACATATTTTATCTTGTATTTGCAAATATAAGCCATTACACACGACATATACTTGAATATGACAGTTTAAATACTTGAAAACGGTGATTTGTATGCTTTTGCATGCTTAAAACAGCATTTTTATTAGCTATCATATACGACAGAAACATGAATATGACAGTTTAAAAACTTGAAAACAGCATTTTGTATGTTTTTGCAAGCTGAAAGCAGCTATTTTATCTTGATTTTGCAAACATAAGCCATTACACACGACATATACATGAATATGACAGTTTAAATACTTGAAAACGGTGGTTTGTATGCTTTTGCATGCTTAAAACAGAATTTTTATCTTGCTTTCACCAACATTAGCTATTATACACGACAGAAACATGAATACGACAGTTTAAATACTTGAAAACAGCATTTTGTATGTTTTTGCAAGCTGAAAACAGCTATTTTATCTTGATTTTGCAAACATAAGCCATTACACACGACATATACATGAATATGACAGTTTAAATACTTGAAAACGGTGTTTTGTATGCTTTTGCATGCTTAAAACAGCATATTTATCTTGCTTTCACCAACATTAGCTATTATACACGACAAAAACATGAATATGCCAGTTTAAATACTTGAAAACGGTGTTTTGTTTGCTTTTGCATGCTTAAAACAGCATTTTTATCTTGCTTTCACCAACATTAGCTATTATATACGACAGAAACATGAATATGACAGTTTAAATACTTGAAAACAGCATATTGTATGTTTTTGCAAGCTGAAAACAGCTATTTTATCTTGATTTTGCAAACATAAGCCATTACACACGACATATACATGAATACGACAGTTTAGATACTTCAAAACAGCATTTTGTATGTTTTTGCAAGCTGAAAACAGCTATTTTATCTTGATTTTGCGAACATAAGCCATTACACACGACATATACATGAATATGACAGTTTATATACTTGAAAACGGTGTTTTGTATGCTTTTGCATGCTTAAAACAGCATTTTAATCGTGCTTTCACCAACATTAGCTGTTATACACTACAGAATCATGAATATGACAGTTTAAAAACTTGAAAACTGCATTTTGTATGTTTTTGCAAGCTGAAAACAGCTATTTTATCATGATTTTGCAAACATAAGACATTACACACGACATATACATGAATATGATAGTTTAAATACTTGAAAACGGTGTTTTGTATGCTTTTGAATGCTTAAAACAGCATTTTTATCTTGCTTTCACCAACATTAGCCATTATACACGACAATAACATGAATATGACAGTTTAAATACTTAAAAACGGTGTTTTGTTTGCTTTTGCATGCTTAAAACAGCATTTTTATCTTGCTTTCACCAACATTAGCTATTATACACGACAGAAACATGAATATGACAGTTTAAATACTTAAAAACAGCATTTTGTATGTTTTTGCAAGCTGAAAACAACTATTTTATCTTGATTTTTCAAACATAAGTTATTACACACGATATACACATGAATATGGCAATTTAGATACTTGAAAACGGCGATTCGTATGCTTTTGCATGCTTAAAACAGCAATTTTATCTTGATATCACAAGCATAAGCCATTATACACGACAAAAACATGAATATGGCAGTTTAAATACTTGAAAACAGCATTTTGTAAGTTTTTGCAAGCTGAAAAAAGCTATTTTATCTAGATTTTGCAAACATTAGCCATTACACACGACATATACATAAATATGATAGTTTAAATACTTGAAAACGGTGTTTTGTATGATTTTGAATGCTTAAAACAGCAATTTTATCTTGATTTCACCAACATTAGCCATTATACACGACAGAAACATGAATATGACAGTTTAAATACTTGAAAACAGCGTTTTGTATGTTTTTGCAAGCTGAAAACAGCTATTTTATCTTGATTTTGCAAAAATAAGTTATTACACACGACATATAAATGAATATGATAGTTTAAATACTTGAAAACGGTGTTTTGTATGCTTTTGCATGCTTAATACAGCAATTTTATCTTGATTTCACCAACATTAGCCATTATACACGACAGAAACATGAATATGACAATTTAAGTACTTGAAAACAGCATTTTGTATGTTTTGACAAGCTTAAAATAGTTATTTTATCTTGAGTTTGCAAACATAAGCCATTACACACGACATATACATGAATATGACAGTTTAAATATTTATAAACGGTATTTTGTATGCTTTGCATGCTTAAAACAGCAATTTTATCTTGATTTCACCAACTTTAGCCATTTGCAAACATAAGCCATTACACACGACATATACATGAATATGACTGTTTAAATACTTAAAAACTGCGTTTTGTATGCTTTTGCATGCTTAAAACAGCAATTTTATCTTGATTTCACCAACATTAGCCTATATACACGACAGAAACATGAATATGACAGTTTAAATATTTGAAAGTAGCATTTTGTATGTTTTTGCAAGCTGAAAACAGATATTTTATCTTGATTTTGCAAACATAAGCCATTACACACGGCATATACATGAATATGACAGTTTAAGTACTTGAAAACGGAGTTTTGTATGCTTTTGCATGCTAAAAACAGGAATTTTATCTTGATTTCACCAACATTAGCCATTATACACGACAGAAACATGAATATGACAGTTTAAATACTTGAAAACAGCATTCTGTGTGTTTTTGCAAGCTGAAAACTGATATATAATCTTGATTTTGCAAACATAAGCCATTACACACGACATATACATGAGTATGACAATTTAAATACTTGAAAACGGTGTTTTGAATGCTGTTGCATGTATAAAACAGCAATTTTATCTTGATTTCACCAACATTGGCCATTATACACGACAGAAACATGAATATGACAGTTTAAATACTTGAAAACAGCATTTTGTGTGTTTTTGCAAGCTGAAAACAGCTATTTTATCTTGATTTTACAAACATAAGACATTACACACGAAATATACATAAATATGACAGTTTAAGCACTTGAAAACGGTGTTTTGTATGCTTTTGCATGCTTAAAACAGCAAATTTTTCTTGATTTCACCAACATTAGCCATTAGACACGACAGAAACATGAATATGACAGTTTAAATACTTTAAAAGAGCATTTTGTATGCTTTTTCAAGCTGAAAACAGCTATCTTATCTTGATTTTGTAAACATAAGCCATTACACACGCCATACACATGAATATGACAGTTTAAATACTTGACAACGGCATCTTGTATGCTTTTGCATGCTTAAAACAGCAATTTGATCTTGATTTCACCAACATTAGCCATTATACACGACAGAAACATGAATATGACAGTTTAAGTACTTGAAAACAGCGTTTTGTATGTTTTTGCAAGCTGAAAACAGCGTTTTGTATGTTTTTGCAAGCTGAAAACAGCTATTTTATCTTGATTTTGCAAACATAAGCCAGTACATACGAGATGTACATGAATATGACAATTTAAATACTTGAAAACGGCGGTTTGTATGCTTTTGCATGCTTAAAACAGCAATTTTATCTTGATTTCACGTACATTAACCATTATACACGACAGAAACATGAATATGACAGTTTAAATACTTAAAAAGAGCGTTTTGTATGTTTTTGCAAGCTAAAAACAGCTATTTTATCTTGATTTTGCAAAAATAAGCTATTACACACCACATATACATGAATATGATAGTTTAAATACTTGAAAACGGTGTTTTGTATGCTTTTGCATGCTTCATTCAGCAATTTTATCTTGATTTCATCAACATTAGCCATTATACACGACAGAAACATAAATATGACTGTTTAAATTCTTGAGAACAGCGTTTTGTATGTTTTTGCTAGCTTAAAACCGCTATTTTATCTTAATTTTGCAAACATAAGCCATTACACACGACATATACATGAATATGACAGTTTAAATACTTGAGAAAGGCATTTTGTATGCTTTTGCATGCTTAAAACAGCAATTTTATTTTGATTTCACCAACATTAGCCATTATACACGACAGAAACATGAATTTGACAGTTTAAATACTTGAAAACAGCATTTTGTATATTTTTGCAAGCTGAAAACAGCTATTTTATCTTGATTTTACAAACATAAGCCATTAGACAAGACATATACTTGTATATGAAAGTTTAAATATAAAAATCGGTGTTTTGTATGCTTTTGCATCTTTAAAACAGCAATTTTATCTTGATTTCACCAACATTAGCCATTATACACGACAGAAACATGAATATGACAATTTAAGTACTTGAAAACAGCATTTTGTATGTTTTGACAAGCTTAAAATAGTTATTTTATCTTGAGTTTGCAAACATAAGCCATTACACACGACATATACATGAATATGACAGTTTAAATACTTATAAACGGTATTTTGTATGCTTTGCATGCTTAAAACAGCAATTTTATCTTGATTTCACCAACTTTAGCCATTTGCAAACATAAGCCATTAGACACGACATATACATGAATATGACTGTTTAAATACTTAAAAACTGCGTTTTGTATGCTTTTGCATGCTTAAAACAGCAATTTTATCTTGATTTCACCAACATTAGCCTATATACACGACAGAAACATGAATATGACAGTTTAAATACTTGAAAGCAGCATTTTGTATGTTTTTTCAAGCTGAAAACAGATATTTTATCTTGATTTTGCAAACATAAGCCATTACACACGGCATATACATGAATATGACAGTTTAAGTACTTGAAAACGGAGTTTTGTATGCTTTTGCATGCTTAAAACAGGAATTTTATCTTGATTTCACCAACATTAGCCATTATACACGACAGAAACATGAATATGACAGTTTAAATACTTGAAAACAGCATTTTGTGTGTTTTTGCAAGCTGAAAACTGCTATATAATCTTGATTTTGCAAACATAAGCCATTACACACGACATATACATGAGTATGACAGTTTAAATACTTGAAAACGGTGTTTTGAATGCTGTTGCATGTATAAAACAGCAATTTTATTTTGATTTCACCAACATTGGCCATTATACACGACAGAAACATGAATATGACAGTTTAAATACTTGAAAACAGCATTTTGTGTGTTTTTGCAAGCTGAAAACAGCTATTTTATCTTGATTTTACAAACATAAGACATTTCACACGAAATATACATAAATATGACAGTTTAAGCACTTGAAAACGGTGTTTTGTATGCTTTTGCATGTTTAAAACAGCAAATTTTTCTTGATTTCACCAACATTAGCCATTATACACGACAGAAACATGAATATGACAGTTTAAATACTTTAAAAGAGCATTTTGTATGCTTTTTCAAGCTGAAAACAGCTATCTTATCTTGATTTTGTAAACATAAGCCATTACACAAGACATACACATGAATATGACAGTTTAAATACTTGACAACGGCATCTTGTATGCTTTTGCATGCTTAAAACAGCAATTTGATCTTGATTTCACCAACATTAGCCATTATACACGACAGAAACATGAATATGACAGTTTATGTACTTAAAAACAGCGTTTTGTATGTTTTTGCAAGCTGAAAACAGCGTTTTGTATGTTTTTGCAAGCTGAAAACAGCTATTTTATCTTGATTTTGCAAACATAAGCCAGTACACACGACATGTACATGAATATGACAATTTAAATACTTGAAAACGGCGGTTTGTATGCTTTTGCATGCTTAAAACAGCAATTTTATCTTGATTTCACGTACATTAACCATTATACACGACAGAAACATGAATATGACAGTTTAAATACTTGAAAAGAGCGTTTTGTATGTTTTTGCAAGCTGAAAACAGCTATTTTATCTTGATTTTGCAAACATAAGCCATTACACACGACATATACATGAATATGACAGTTTAAATACTTAAAAACGGTGTTTTAAATACTTTTGCATGTTTTAAACAGCAATTTTATCTTGATTTCACCAACATTAGCCATTATACACGACAGAATCATGAATATGACAAATTAAATACTTGAAAACAGCATTTTGTATGTTATTGCAAGCTGAAAACAGCTATTTTATCTTGATTTTGCAAACATAAGCCATTGTACACGACATATACATGAATATGACAGTTTAAATACTTGAAAACGGTGTTTTGTATGCTTTTGTATGTTTAAAACAGCAATTTTACCTTGATTTCACCAACATTAGCCTTTATAGACAGAAACATGAATATGACAGTTAAAATACTTGAAAACAGCATTCTGTATCGTAATGCAAGCTGAAAACAGCTATTTTATCTTGATTTTGCAAACATAAGCCACTACACACGACATATACATGAATATGACAGTTTAAATACTTGAAAACGGTGTTTTGTATGCTTTTGCATGCTTAAAACTGCAATTATATCTTGTTTTCACCAACATTAGCCATTATACATGACAGAAAAATGAATATAACAGTTTAAATACTTGAAAACAGCATTTTGTATATTTTTGCAATCTGAAAACAGCTATTTTATATTAATTTTGCAAACATAAGCCATTAAACACGACATATACATGAATATGACAGTTTATATACTTGAAAACGGTGCTTTGTATGCTTTTGCATGCTCAAAACAGCAATTTTATCTTTATTTCACCAACATTAGCCATTATACACGACAGAAACATGAATATGACAGTTTAAATACTTGAAAACAGCGTTTTGTATGTTTTTGCAAGCTGAAAACAGCTATTTTATCTTGATTTTGCAAACATAAGCCATTACACACGACATTTACATGAATATGACAGTTTAAATACTTGAAAACGGTGTTTTGTATGATTTTGCATGCTTAAAACAGCAATTTTATCTTGATTTCATCAACATTAGCCATTATAAAGGACAGAAACCTAAATATGACAATTTAAATACTTGAAAACGGCGTTTTATATGCTTTTGCTTGCTTAAAACAGTAATTTTATCATGTTTTCACCAACATTAGCCATATACAGGACAGAAACATGAATATGACAGTTTAAATACTTAAAAACAGCATTTTGTAGGTTTTTGCAAGCTGAAACCAGCTATTTTATCTTGATTTTGCAAACATAAGCCATAACACACGACATATACTTGAATATGACAGTTTAAATACTTGAAAACGGCGTTTTGTATGATTTTGCATGCTTAAAACAGCAATTTTATCTTGATTTCACCAACAATAGCCATTATAAAGGACAGAAACATGAATATGACGGTTTAAATACTTAAAAACGGCGATTTGTATGCTTTTGCATGCTTAAAACAGCAATTTTATCTTGTTTTTACCAACATTAGCAATTATACAGGGCAGAAACATGAATATGACAGTTTAAATACTTGAAAACGGCGCTTTGTATGCTTTTGCATGCATAAAACAGCAATTTTATCTTGATTTCACCAACATTAGCCATTATACAGGACAGAAACACGGATATGACAGTTTGAATACTTGAAAACAGAATTTTGCATGTTTTTACAAGCTGAAAACAGCTATTTTATCTTGATTTTGCTAATATAAGCCATTACACACGACATATACGTAAATATGACAGTTTAAATACTTGAAATCGGCGTTTTATATGCTTTTGCATGCTTAAAACTGCAATTTCATCTTGATTTCACCAACATTAGCCATTATACATGACAGAAGCATAAATATGACAATTTAAATACTTGAAAACAGCATTTTGTATGTTTATGCATGCTGAAAACAGCTATTTTATCTTGATTTTTCAAACATAAGCCATTACACACGATATATACATGAATATGACAGTTTAAATACTTGAAAACGGCGTTTCGTATGCTTTTTCACACTTAAAACAGCAATTTTATCTTGATTTCTCAAGCACAAGCCATTATACACGACAGAAACATGAATATGACAGTTTAAATACTTGAAAACAGCATTTTGTATGTTTTTGCAAGCTGAAAACAGCTATTTTATCTTGATTTTTCAAACATAAGTTACTACACACGATATACACATGAATATGGCAATTTAAATACTTGAAAACGGCGATTCGTATGCTTTTGCATGCTTAAAACAGTAATTTTATCTTGATTTCACAAGCATAAGCCATTATACACGACAAAAACATGAATATGGCAGTTTAAATACTTGAAAACAGCATTTTGTAAGTTTTTGCAAGCTGAAAAAAGCTATTTTATCTAGATTTTGCAAACATTAGCCATTACACACGACATATACATAAATATGATAGTTTAAATACTTGAAAACGGTGTTTTGTATGATTTTGAATGCTTAAAACAGCAATTTTATCTTGATTTCACCAACATTAGCCATTATACACGACAGAAACATTAATATGACAGTTTAAATACTTGAAAACAGCGTTTTGTATGTTTTTGCAAGCTGAAAACAGCTATTTTATCTTGATTTTGCAAAAATAAGCTATTACACACGATATATAAATGAATATAATGTTTTAAATACTTGAAAACGGTGTTTTGTATGCTTTTGCATGCTTAATACAGCAATTTTATCTTGATTTCATCAACATTAGCCATTATACACGACAGAAACATAAATATGACTGTTTAAATTCTTGAAAACAGCGTTTTGTATGTTTTTGCTAGCTTAAAACCGCTATTTTATCTTGATTTTGCAAACATAAGCCATAACACACGACATATACATGAATATGACAGTTTAAATACTTTAAAACGGCATTTTGTATGCTTTTGCATGCTTAAAACAGCAATTTTATTTTGATTTCACCAACATTAGCCATTATACACGACAGAAACATGAATTTGACAGTTTAAATACTTAAAAACAGCATTTTGTATATTTTTACAAGCTGAAAACAGCTATTTTATCTTAATTTTGCAAACATAAGCCACTAAACAAGATATATACTTGAATATGAAAGTTTAAATATTAAAAACGGTGTTTTGTATGCTTTTGTATCCTTAAAACAGCAATATTATCTTTATTTCACCAACATTAGCCATTATACACGTCAGAAAAATGAATATGACAGTTTAAATTCTTGTAAACAGCGTTTTGTATGTTTTTGCAAGCTGAATACAGCTATTTAACCTTTATTTTGCAAACATAAGCCATTACACTCGACATATACATGAAAATGACTGTTTAAATACTTGAAAACAGCATTTTGTATGTTTTGACAAGCTTAAAATTGTTATTTTATCTTGAGTTTGCAAACATAAGCCATTACACACGACATATACATGAATATGTCAGTTTAAATACTTATAAACGGTGTCTTGTATGCTTTTGCATGCTTAAAACAGCAATTTTATCTTGATTTCACCAACTTTAGCCATTAGCAAACATAAGCCATTACACACGACATATACATGAATATGACTGTTTAAATACTTAAAAACTGCGTTTTGTATGCTTTTGCATGCTTAAAACAGCAATTTTATCTTGATTTCACCAACATTAGCCATTATACACGACAGAAACATGAATATGACAGTTAAAATACTTGAAAACAGCGTTCTGTATGATAATGCAAGCTGAAAACAGCTATTTTATCTTGATTTTGCAAACATAAGCCACTACACACGACATATACATGAATATGACAGTTTAAATACTTAAAAACGGTGTTTCGTATGCTTTTGCATGCTTAAAACAGCAAATTTTTCTTGATTTCACCAACATAAGCCATTAAACACGACATATACATGAATATGACAGTTTATATACTTGAAATCAGCATTTTGTATGCTTTTGCATGCTTAAAACTGCAATTTTATCTTGATTTCACCAACATTAGCCATTATACAAGACAGAAACATGAATTTGACAGTTTAAATACTTGAAAACAGCATATTGTATGTTTTCGCAAGATGAAAACAGCTCTTTTATATTGATTTTGCAAACATAGGCCATTACACACGACATATACATGAATATGACAGTTTAAATACCTGAAAACGGTGTTATTTATGCTTTTGCATGCTTAAAACAGCAAATTTATCTTGATTTCACCAACATTAGCCATTATGCACGACAGAAACATGAATATGACAGTTTAAATACTTGAAAACAGCGTTTTGCATGTTTTTGCAAGCTGAAAACAGCTATTTTATCTTTATTTTGCAAACATAAGCTATTACACACGACATATACATAAATACGACAGTTTATATACTTGAACTCAGAATTTTGTATGCTTTTGCATGCTTAAAACTGCAATTTTATCTTGATTTCACCAACATTAGCCATTATACACGACAGAAACATGAATATGACAGTTTAAATACTTGAAAACTGCATTTTGTATGTTTTTGCAATCTGAAAACTGCTATTTTATCTTAATTTTGCAAACATTAGCCATTACACACGACATATACATAAATATGATAGTTTAAATACTTGAAAACCGTGCTTTGTATGATTTTGCATGCTTAAAACTGCAATTTTATCTTGATTTCACCAACATTAGCCATTATACACGACAGAAACATAAATATGACAGTTTTAATTCTTGAAAACAGCATTTTGTATATTTTTGCAAACTGAAAACAACTATTTTATCTTGATATTGCAAACATAAGCCATTAAACAAGACATATACATGAATATGACTATTTAAATACTTGAAAATAGCGTTTTGTATGTTTTTGCAAGCTAAAAACAGCTATTATATCTTGATTTTGGAAACATAAGCCATTACACACGACATATACAAGAATATGACAGTTTAAATACTTAAAAACAGCATTTTGTATGTTTTTGCAAGCTGAAAACAGCTATTTTATCTTGATTTTGCAAACATAAGCCAATACACACGACATATACATAAATATGACAGTTTAAATACTTAAAAACGGTGTTTTGAATGCTTTTGCATGATTAAAACAGCAATTTTATCTTGATTTAACCAACATTAGTCATTATATGCGACAGAAACATGAATATGACAGTTTAAATACTTGAAAACAGCATTTTGTGTTTTTGCAAGCTGAAAACAGTAATTTTATCTTGATTTTGCAAACATAAGCCATTGCACACGACATATACATGAATATGAGAGTTTAAATACTTGAAAACGGTGTTTTGTATGCTCTTGCATTTTTAAAACAGCAATTTTACCTTGATTTCACCAACACTAGCCATTATACACGACAGAAACATGAATATGACAGTTAAAATACTTGAAAACAGCATTCTGTATGGTAATGCAAGCTGAAAACAGCTATTTTATCTTGATTTTGCAAACATAAGCCACTACACACGACATATACATGAATATGACAGTTTAAATACTTGAAAACGGTGTTTTGTATGCTTAAAATAGCAAATTTTTCTTGATTTCACCAACATAAGCCATTAAACACGACATATACATGAATATGACAGTTTACATACTTGAAAACAGAATTTTGCATGTTTTTGCAAGCTGAAAACACCAATTTTATCTTGATTTTGCAAACATAGGCCATTACACACGACATATACATGAATATAACAGTTTAAATACCTGAAAACGGTGTTATTTATGCTTTTGCATGCTTAAAACAGCAAATTTATCTTGATTTCACCAACATTAGCCATTATGCACGACAGAAACATGAATATGACAGTTTAAATACTTGAAAACAGCGTTTTGTATGTTTTTGCAAGCTAAAAACAGCTATTTTATCTTTATTTTGCAAACATAAGCTATTACACACGACATATACATAAATATGACAGTTTATATACTTGAAATCAGCATTTTGTATGCTTTTGCATGCTTAAAACTGCAATTTTATCTTGATTTCACCAACATTAGCCATTATACACGACAGATACATGAATATGACAGTTTAAGTACTTGAAAACAGCATTTTGTATGTTTTTGCAATCTGAAAACTGCTATTTTATCTTGATTTTGCAAACATTAGCCATTACACACGACATATACATAAATGTGATAGTTTAAATACTTGAAAACCGTGCTTTGTATGATTTTGCATGCTTAAAACAGCAATTTTATCTTGATTTCACAAACATTAGCCATTATACACGACATATACATGAATATGATAGTTTAAATACTTGAAAACTGTGTTTTGTATGCTTTTGCATGCTTAATACAGCAATTTTGTCTTGATTTCACCTACATTAGCCATTATACACGACAGAAACATAAATATGACAGTTCAAAATTCTTGAAAACAGCGTTTTGTATGTTTTTGCTAGCTTAAAACCGCTATTTTATCTTGATTTTGCAAACATAAGCCATTTCACACGACATATACATGAATATGATAGATTAAATATTTAAAAAAGGCGTTTTGTATGCTTTTGCATGCTTAAAACAGCAATTTTATCTTGATTTCACCAACATTAGCCATTATACACGACAGAAACATGAATATGGCAGTTTAAATACTTGAAAACAGCGTTTTGTATGTTCTTGCAAGTTTGAAACAGCTATTTTATCTTGATTTTGCAAACATAAGCCATAACACACGACATATACATAAATATGACAGTTTGAATACTTGAAAACGGCGTTTTGTATGTTTTTGCATGCTTAAAACAGCAATTTTATCTTGATTTCACCAACATTAGCTATTATACAGGACAGAAACATGAATATGACAGTTTAAATATTTGAAAACGGCGTTTTGTATGCTTTTGCAGCAATTTTATCTTGATTTCACCAACATTAGCCATTATACACTATAGAAACATGAATATGACATTTTAAATACTTGAAAACGGCGTTTCGTATGCTTTTGTATGCTTAAAACAGCAATTTTATCTTGATTTCTCCAACATAAGCCATTATACACGACAGAAACATGAATATCACAGTTCAAATACTTGAAAACAGCGTTTTGTATGTATTTGCAAGTTGAAAACAGCTATTTTATTTTGATATTGCAAACATAAGCCATTACACACGACATATACATGAATATGACAGTTTAAATACTTGAAAACGGCGATATGTATGCTTTTGCATGCTTTAAACAGCTATTTTATCTTGATTTCACCAACATTAGCCATTATACACGACATAAACATGAATATGACAGTTTAAATATTTGAAAACGGCGTTTTGTATGCTTTTGCAGCAATTTTATCTTGATTTCACCAACATTAGCCATTATACACTATAGAAACATGAATATGACATTTTAAATACTTGAAAACGGCGTTTTGTATGCTTTTGTATGCTTAAAACAGCAATTTTATCTTGATTTCTCCAACATAAGCCATTATACACGACAGAAACATGAATATCACAGTTCAAATACTTGAAAACAGCGTTTTGTATGTTTTTGCAAGTTGAAAACAGCTATTTTATCTTGATTTTGTAAACATAAGCCATTACACACGACATATACATGAATATGACAGTTTATATACTTGAAAACGGTGTTTTGTATGCTTTTGCTTGCTTAAAACAGCATTTTTATCTTGCTTTCACCAACATTAGCTATTATACACGACAGAAGCATGAATACGACAGTTTAAATACATGAAAACAGCATTTTGTATGTTTTTGCAAGCTGAAAACAGCTATTTTATCTTGATTTTGCAAACATAAGCCATTACACACGACATATACATGAATATGACAGTTTATATACTTGAAAACGGTGTTTTGTATGCTTTTGCATGCTTAAAACAGCATTTTAATCTTGCTTTCACCAACATTAGCTATTATACATGACAGAAACATTAATATGACAGTTTAAATACTTGAAAACGGTGTTTTGCTTGCTTTTGCATGCTTAAAACAGCATTTTTATCTTGCTTTCACCAACATTAGCTATTATACACGACAGAATCATGAATATGACAGTTTAAATACTTGAAAACAACATTATGTATGTTTTTGCAAGCTGAAAACAGCTACCTTATCTTGATTTTGCAAACATAAGCCATTACACATGACATATACATGAATATGACAGTTTAATTACTTGAAAACGGTGTTGTGTATGCTTTTGCATGCTTAAAACAGCATTTTTATCTTGCTTTCACCAACATTAGCTATTATTCACGACAGAAACATGAATATGACAGTTTAGATACTTGAAAACAGCATTTTGTATGTTTTTGCAAGCTGAAAACAGCTATTTTATCTTGATTTTGCAAACATAAGCCATTACACACGACATATACATCAATATGACAGTTTAAATACTTGAAAACGATGTTTTGTATGCTTTTGCATGCTTAAAACAGCATATTTATCTTGCTTTTACCAACATTAGCTATTATACACGACAGAAACATGAATATGACAGTTAGAATACTTGAAAACGGTATTTTGTATGCTTTTGCATACTTAAAACAGCATTTTTATCTTGCTTTCACCAACATTAGCTGTTATACACGACAGAAACATGAATTTGGCAGTTTAAATACTTGTAAACAGCATTTTGTATGTTTTTGCAAGCTGAAAACAGCTACTTTATCTTGATTTTGCAAACATAAGCCATTACACACGACATATACTTGAATATGACAGTTTAAATACTTGAAAACGGTGATTTTTATGCTTTTGCATGCTTAAAACAGCATTTTTATCTTGCTTTCACCAACATTAGCTATTATACAGGACAGAAACATGAATCTGACAGTTTAAATACTTGAAAACGGTGTTTTGTTGGCTTTTGCATGCTTAAAACAGTGTAACACCTCACCCCGTAACGTATTATCCAGAACCGCTCATCTTGGAGCGGGAGTGTACGAGCTTGAAAGAGGGGGGATATTGTAAATTATTTCTAGCTCCCGAGGAGCGAACCAGTTAGTTGAATTTAGAATATCATCAACTCAAGTTAATAGAAGTTCTGTCTCCACCTCCAGAGGGCCTCAAGTCGCCATCCTTTTGTTTTTTGTTTTATATAAAATCATTGTTTTTGGAATCAAGTAAGTTGATCCTTTATTTTATTATTGATAATATTGAACTCTGGAGAGTTTTTGTGGTACTGTTAAGGAATTTGTGTACTTGGAATTGGTTTTGTACTTTATAAGTTTATTTTATATATTTTAATAATTTTTTATGTGTTTAATTTAAATAAATTAATTTAATACAAGTTTTCTTTAATTATAATTTTCGATTCAGGGCTACAAACCCTACCTTCTGATTTCACGTTACCGCTTTCGAACTCAATTTCAAAATTAATTATTTATAATAGCACCTGCTCGGTGTTCATCGAGCAGTACTGTTATAAATTGGTGGCAGCTTCAAGGGATTTCTTAAGGAAATTCGAATCGAAAATTTAAAAAAATTAAATTTTTTTTTTGTATTTTAATAATTATTCATATTTTAATAATTTTTCTGTTTTAAAGAAAAATTTTCTCTTCTGGAAAAATAATTTTCTTTGATAAACTGATAGAAATTAACCGTAAAAATGCATAACGCAGACGAAAATCAACTACAAGCAAATGCAAATCCTCCTCAGTTCGTACAACAACTATCTTTAGGAGTTATTGCTAACACAGTAGAAGTGTTTAGTGGAAAAAATGTACATGAATATTTTGATAAACTCGAACTACGAGCAAATCTTGATAATTGGGATCAAGATACGACGTTAAAAATTTTTAAATATAGATTAAGCGGCGATGCTTATAAATATTTTAAATCAGACTCCTCGTTACAAACGCTTAATTATGAACAATTCAAAAATAGAATGATAAGACAGTTTGACATAATAAAAATTCCGGGTCAGTCAATGAATAAATTAGCAAAATGCTACCAACGCTTCGACGAAACAGTGTCACAATTCGTGCTAAGAATCAAATCTTTAGGCGCGGAAATTTTAAAGGAAGATTTAACTTCAGCGACGAACGCAGAAAAAGCCGGAATTGAAAAGAAAGTAAATCAGTTAATATTGAATCAATTCACGACGGGTTTAAAGAGAGAATTAATTGATAAAATAGGAACCGTGTTACTGCGCGAGAAAAAATTAACGCTGCAATTAGCAGAAGAAATCGCGACGTTTGAAGAATTAAACCAATTAACGTTAAAAAATCGCATGAAAAATTCCCATAATCATATTTTTAATGTAGAAGGTCAAAATCAATGTACTTCTTGTAATAAACCCAATCATACAGCAGATATGTGTTGGAAATTAAATAATCCAAAATTAAACGATTATCGTACAAATAAACATGAAAATTTTACCTCAAATAATTATGTAGATCGTAAAATCTTTTGTACTTTTTGTGGCAAAACCAACCACACCGAAAATTATTGTTTCAAAAAGCCAGCGAATTATCCAGCTTCGAATTTAGCCGAACCTTTTAAAAATCGCCAAATAAATAATTTCAGTAGAAAAAATAATGGAACCTCGGCAACGGCACGGGGAAACTATTCAGAACAAAATTACACGCCTAATCAATTATTTTGTAATTACTGCGGAAAAGATAATCATACAGAGCAGTATTGCTATAAAAAGCGTTCGAATAATCAATCTACGCAATCAGCACGATCACCAGAATATCGTTCAGCGACAATCCGTAACTCAGGTAATAATAATAATACCTCGACAAATCTAAATAAACAGTCTTTAAACTTCAACGGCCCTTCGTTCACACCCCAGACCGGAGGGACGCACAGTCAAAATCTGAATCCAAAAATGGATTAGGAAAATTACCACGGGGCAATTTTAAGAATATCATTCAAAACGTGATAATTCCACAGAATAAAAATGTACCTTGTTTTATAAATCTCTTTGTAAATTCAAGAAAAGTAACTCTTTTAGTAGATTCTGGCTCGCCTGTTACAATCATTTCAGGTAATTTTATAGAAGATCAATTCATAGATTGTGATAATTCGGAAAATTTTAATTATAATAGTATTACGGGTCATCCAGTGCCCATAATCGGTACAAGCTTAGTTGAATTCGGATTTGAACCTGATAATTGTAATTGTAAATTAAATATTTTAATCGGTAATAGTACGATAGCATTTCAAGCCGATGGCATTTTAGGAAGAGATTTTCTTGAACAAAATCAAGTTCAAATATGTTTTGGAAGTAATTTAATAAAAATGTGGAATATAGAATTTAAAATGTTTACTTTGTCTGATATGCCATTAGAATTAGATGAAAGTAATGAATCACAATTATTCACTGTTAATAATAAAATTGAGAAATCGGGAGTTGAGCGACTAATCGAAATAAATAATCAAAAAGTTTGTGAATTAAATGAAAAGTGGCAATCGCTCACAGAAGTAATAATTGAAAGTAATATAAAGCAAAATAAAATTTTAAATCAATTATTGGATAATATTGGTACAAAATTCTACGAGGCCATCGCCGGTCTCGAGAAAATAATTCTTATCGGACAAGATAAAATAAATAATGAAATTAATCACTTGAAGAACCGTGAGAAGGAGCTGATAAAGCAGTTCACAGCTGAGATTGCAAATAAACAATCATCTATTGATAATATAGAAATAATAAGCGCGTCAGCGTTAGCTGAATCCAATGTTATGACAGCGGCAACTGATGTGCCAAAGGATAAACTTAAAGAATGCAAGCCTAACAAATTAAAATCAAATAATAATAAAGCTAAAGTAGACCACTCAGCTAAACTGATTAAACAATCAGAAGTTGTTCTAAATCAAGATTTAAACATTCCAGCTAAAAGCGAGGCAGTGTTTACGTGCCAATTAAAAGAACAATTAGAAGGCGCCGATATATTAATTGAATCATTAGAATTAAATATACCAGGTGTTTACGTAGCCTCGGTATTATGTGAAAATAATAATTATCATGGTCGAATTTTAAATATTAATGATTTTAATGTAATATTGAAAAGTGGTACAGTAATAGGAAAGGCAACAAATGAATTTAATTTAATAAATAGTTCAACAGGATTCAGTCCTTATTTTATTATACATGGTAGAGATCCCATATTACCTCTTGATGAATTTATAAAACCCACTCGAATTAAATACGATATCGATCAAAATTATGCGTCAGAATTATCAGCGAAATTACCTATTATTTTTAACCAGGTAAAACAAAATCTTGAAAAAAGCGACCAACACCGCGCTAAACAATATAATAAAAAGGCCAAAGAAAGACCTATTGAAATCGGAGATTTAGTTTATTTACACGAACCAGCGATAAAACAAAATTTGAGTCGAAAATTAGCTAAATTTTGGAAAGGACCCTATAGAGTCATTGATAAACAAGGGCCCGTAACGTATAAAATTAAAGAGGTAAATAAACGAAAAGAGTTAATTGTACACGTAGATAGATTAAAACCATACTACGGAAAAACTGACCTACCGCAAGAGATAAACAATGAGTCAGGCGCGGAAGAAGCCGACCCTGAACCGCTAGACGAAGGTCGAGAACCCAATAATGAAATGATAAATCAAAATGATTTAAATTATTTAATATTAAATCAACCTTTTTACCGCCAACAAATTGTCCACGGACCACCTGTAAACAGGCGACGACGAGGCCGTCCTGAAATTAGAGACGTGCCGTTGCGACGCTCTTCGCGAAGGCGAAGACCACCCACAAGGTTGGGATGGGAATAAATGTGTTTATAAATGCATTATATATATATATATATTTATTATTATTTTAATTGTTATTATGAGCCATATAGGCATGGAAGAATTATTTTGTTTTCCTCGTATAATTTGTAATTGTAATATTTATATTAATACCAAGAGTATTGGTACTTTAATTGTCAGCATGACACTTTTTTTTTTTTGTTATTATGCACGTGCCAAAGAGCAGTGAGAATATTGAATATTTTGTTATCTTAATTAATTTTGTGGATTGAATTTGTTAATTGTTTAATAAATTGGAAATATGCCTCAGGCATTGAATATTAATGTATTTTTTTCTTTTATTATTATTATATATATATATTTTTTAAATAGTTAATTTTTTGAAAATAAAATAAATATTTAAAAAAAAAATTTTTTTTTTTATTTGAAATTTGTTATGATTTAATGGAATTAATTAATTTGTTTTCTTTTTGAATATAAGGAAGTTTAAATTATAATTCTTTGGTATTAGTAATTGGTTAAATTAATTTTAATATTAATATATAATATTATGTTATTATATATACTCGTATATTTGTATGATAAATGTTAATCTTTAAGTATGTAAAGAACTATTTACTGGCTGAATATAAATTTCAGAATTCCAAAATGATTATCTATCCAATCATTTTGTCAATCTGCTGGACAATTACTGTGGGTCTCATCGCATATGATTGCAAGGGGCCAATTCTAAATGTGACCACAATTTCGTTATACGAAGTTGAAGACTGTCCACATCTGGAATCTGATTATAAAACTCAACATCTTTATGCCAAAGTTATCCAAAGAAATGAAATTAAACTAGTTCAAGTCCAGAGTTGCCTGGTGGAAATTACAAGAATCATTTATCATTGCGGAATGCACAGTCATACATCTGCAGTGGCCAATGGGTTATCAAGCTTCGTTTATCAAGTGGGTGCTGAAGAATGTCACCACATCCACCATTATAAAGCCTTTCGAATTTACCAACAAACAATCGGAGGAATAATCATGAATGGAACCACTTCTGCTTCCATCGTGTCTTATGGCAGTTTACAAGCAAATGGCGCATGTCAAGGAACCACCTATCATGAAAACGGTTATACGTGGGACAATGTAGTCATTACCTCAACAGTCAAAATTAGTACTAAGGATTATCTAGCACCAGTAAAGCTAGAAACGAATGAAATTAGTCTATCAGACGGATTAACATGTTCTTATTTGGAAGGATATTGTCTTGATTCGACATACGGAGAGACAATTTGGAAATATGTACCAGATACAAGTTGCGATACAGCACTTAGTTTATTATATGATGGAGTAGCTAGCTTGATTACAACCAAAAATCAACATAAATACTTAATAGTAGATCAGAACGAAAAGATATTTGCTCTAACTCTTATGAAAACCTTTACCTTGTGTTCCCATGAATTATGGCAAACAGAACATCCTAAAATTATTGTCTTATTATCCACAACATCCAACATTCAACCTCAAATGCCTTTATTAGTCCAGAATACCAATATTATGTCCTATGTGAATAGTAAATTCCTTTACGTCGAGCAAAGTTTCAAGAGATCAATGGAACAACTTTACACAGATACGGTGTATCGAAGATGTTTACTACACCGAGAATTGTTGAAAAATAGATTATTATTAGCTCACATTTTTCCTGATGCTATCAGCTCGTTATTAAAACAAAAACCTGGAATGACCGGAAGAATTCTGGGAGAAGTCATTTATATTATGCAATGTACACCAAAATTAGTCAAGGTGAGAAGAACAGAGAGATGTTACAATCAATTACCAGTCGAAGTAGATGAGAAAAAGCTATTTGTGACTCCTCTAACACATATAATACAACACCAAGCAGAAGAAGTCGACTGCAACCTTTTAACCCCACCACTATACCATGTTGATAATCAATGGGTAGGATTTACTCCCCAACCAGTCATCAAACAAGCGCCAGAAATATTAAAAGTAGATGAAGAACCGAGATTAAAATTTACTACAATTCAGTCTCTTGGATCCGAAGGTATCTACACCTCGGAAGAAATAAATAAAGTACAGAAAACGCTCTTATTTGGAATAGAAAGAAGAAATATTGAAAATATTTTAAGTAGAAGAATTTCGGGTCGTGATACTGATAGTCAAGGACTTAATACTATGAACTTATTTGACAAAGAAGAGTTAAAAATTATGGCGAAATCTACGTTCAAACAACTTTGGGGATGGTTCACTGATATAGGAATCTTTATCAGTGGAATAATTGGATTTTATTATGTTATCCTGTTAATAAAATATATCGGAGGAGTAGCACTTCGAGCCGCAACCCTTTATAAAGCAATTGGCTGTGGATGGTGCTTATTAACCAGTTTGTGGGGAACTTTAGCCACATGGTTCCTTCACCAAAACCTTACGCAACAATACACCAAGAAGGAGAATGATTCAACAACTTCTTCAAGTCCACCAGTAACAACGCAACAACCAGTCAGCGCAACTCGAGAACTAGGGGTCTATCCAGTCTTGGAAAATGTCAACTCGCCCCATTGGACACAGCAACCTACAAGTTAAGTTTTTTTTTTTACTTTACTTTAATTTGTTATCCTTGGCTGCTTTTATTTTTGTTTGATTATAATTTTTTGTTACGTAATAAAGAAAAAAAAAATTTTTTTTTTTGTAAGAATATGAGTAATGATGTTTAGTATTTTATTTTAAATTAAGAAATAGAAAATTGATGATTTTCGTATTAAAATTTTTTTTTTAAATATTTTTTTTTTAATAAATTACTTATTTTCTTATAATTAGATATGTTTTGAAAAACATTATATATACATTAGAATATGTGTTTCAGATAGCGATGCCCTGCCTCCCATAAGTGCAATAGAACACAGGAACTTTAGAGCGAAGTGATTTGTGGTTAGGACTTTCACGTGGGAAGGAAGGAGGAACGCACCTGTTAAATATGTAATTAGGATAAGTTAATTTTAAGATTAAAAGGAATGACGCTTGAGAGCATACCTTCTTTTTTAAAAAGGGGGGCACTGTAACACCTCACCCCGTAACGTATTATCCAGAACCGCTCATCTTGGAGCGGGAGTGTACGAGCTTGAAAGAGGGGGGATATTGTAAATTATTTCTAGCTCCCGAGGAGCGAACCAGTTAGTTGAATTTAGAATATCATCAACTCAAGTTAATAGAAGTTCTGTCTCCACCTCCAGAGGGCCTCAAGTCGCCATCCTTTTGTTTTTTGTTTTATATAAAATCATTGTTTTTGGAATCAAGTAAGTTGATCCTTTATTTTATTATTGATAATATTGAACTCTGGAGAGTTTTTGTGGTACTGTTAAGGAATTTGTGTACTTGGAATTGGTTTTGTACTTTATAAGTTTATTTTATATATTTTAATAATTTTTTATGTGTTTAATTTAAATAAATTAATTTAATACAAGTTTTCTTTAATTATAATTTTCGATTCAGGGCTACAAACCCTACCTTCTGATTTCACGTTACCGCTTTCGAACTCAATTTCAAAATTAATTATTTATAATAGCACCTGCTCGGTGTTCATCGAGCAGTACTGTTATAACAGCATTTTTATCTTGCTTTCACCAACATTAGCAATTATACACGACAGAAACATGAATATGGCAGTTTAAATACTTAAAAACAGCATTTTGTATGTTTTTGCAAGCTGAAAACAGCTATTTTATCTTGATTTTGCAAACATAAGCCATTACACACGACATATACATGAATATGACAGTTTATATATTTGAAAACGGTGTTTTGTATGCTTTTGCTTGCTTAAAACAGCATTTTTATCTTGCTTTCACCAACATTAGCTATTATTCACGACAGAAATGAATACGACAGTTTAAATACTTGAAAACAGCATTTTGTATGTTTTTGCAAGCTGAAAACAGCTATTTTATCTTGATTTTGCAAACATAAGCCATTACACACGACATATACATGAATATGACAGTTTATATACTTGAAAACGGTGTTTTGTATGCTTTTGCATGCTTAAAACAGCATTTTAATCTTGCTTTCACCAACATTAGCTATTATACACTACAGAAACATGAATATGACAGTTTAAATACTTGAAAACTGCATTTTGTATGTTTTTGCAAGCTGAAAACAGCTATTTTATAATGATTTTGCAAACAAAAGCCATTACACACGACATATACATGAATATGACAGTTTAAATACTTGAAAACGGTGTTTTGTATGCTTTTGAATGCTTAAAACAGCATTTTTATCTTGCATTCACCAACATTAGCTATTATACATGACAGAAACATTAATATGACAGTTTAAATACTTGAAAACGGTGTTTTGCTTGGTTTTGCATGCTTAAAACAGCATTTTTATCTTGCTTTCACCAACATTAGCTATTATACACGACAGAAACATGAATATGACAGTTTAAATACTTGAAAACAGCATTTTGTATGTTTTTGCAAGCTGAAAGCAGCTATTTTATCTTGATTTTGCAAACATAAGCCATTACACACGACATATACATGAATATGACAGTTTAAATACTTGAAAACGGTGGTTTGTATGCTTTTGCATGCTTAAAACAGCATTTTTATCTTGCTTTCACCAACATTAGCTATTATACACGACAGAAACATGAATATGACAGTTTAAATAATTGAAAACGGTATTTTGTATGCTTTTGCATGCTTAAAACAGCATTTTTATCTTGCTTTCACCAACATTAGCTATTATTCACGACAGAAACATGAATATGACAGTTTAGATACTTGAAAACAGCATTTTGTATGTTTTTGCAAGCTGAAAACAGCTATTTTATCTTGATTTTGCAAACATAAGCCATTACACACGACATATACATGAATATGACAGTTTAAATACTTGATAACGTTGCTTTGTATGCTTTTGCATGCTTAGAACGGCATTTTTATCTTGCTTTCACCAACATTAGCTATTATACACGGCAAAAACATGAATATGCCAGTTTAAATACTTGAAAACGGTGTTTTGTTTGCTTTTGCATGCTTAAAACAGCATTTTTATCTTGCTTTCACCAACATTAGCTATTATACACGACAGAAACATGAATATGACAGTTTAAATACTTGAAAACAGCATTTTGTATGTTTTTGCAAGCTGAAAACAGCTATTTTATCTTGATTTTGCAAATATAAGCCATTACACACGACATATACTTGAATATGACAGTTTAAATACTTGAAAACGGTGATTTTTATGCTTTTGCATGCTTAAAACAGCATTCTTATCTTGCTTTCACCAACATTAGCTATTATACACGACAGAAACATGAATCTGACAGTTTAAATACTTGAAAACGGTGTTTTGTTTGCTTTTGCATGCTTAAAACAGCATTTTTATCTTGCTTTCACCAACATTAGCTATTATACACGACAGAAACATGAATATGACAGTTTAAATACTTGAAAACAGCATTTTGTATGTTTTTTTAAGCTGAAAACAGCTACTTTATCTTGATTTTGCAAACATAAGCCATTACACACGACATATACATGAATATGACAGTTTAAATACTTGATAACGTTGCTTTGTATGCTTTTGCATGCTTAGAACGGCATTTTTATCTTGCTTTCACCAACATTAGCTATTATACACGGCAAAAACATGAATATGCCAGTTTAAATACTTGAAAACGGTGTTTTGTTTGCTTTTGCATGCTTAAAACAGCATTTTTATCTTGCTTTCACCAACATTAGCTATTATACACGACAGAAACATGAATATGACAGTTTAAATACTTGAAAACAGCATTTTGTATGTTTTTGCAAGCTGAAAACAGCTATTTTATCTTGATTTTGCAAATATAAGCCATTACACACGACATATACTTGAATATGACAGTTTAAATACTTGAAAACGGTGATTTTTATGCTTTTGCATGCTTAAAACAGCATTCTTATCTTGCTTTCACCAACATTAGCTATTATACACGACAGAAACATGAATCTGACAGTTTAAATACTTGAAAACGGTGTTTTGTTTGCTTTTGCATGCTTAAAACAGCATTTTTATCTTGCTTTCACCAACATTAGCTATTATACACGACAGAAACATGAATATGACAGTTTAAATACTTGAAAACAGCATTTTGTATGTTTTTGCAAGCTGAAAACAGCTACTTTATCTTGATTTTGCAAACATAAGCCATTACACACGACATATACATGAATATGACAGTTTAAATACTTGAAAACGGTGTTTTGTATGCTTTTGCATGCTTAAAACAGCATATTTATCTTGCTTTCACCAACATTAGCTATTATACACGACAGAAACATGAATATGACAGTTTAAATACTTGAAAACGGTGTTTTGTTTGCTTTTGCATGCTTAAAACAGCATTTTTATCTTGCTTTCACCAACATTAGCAATTATACACGACAGAAACATGAATATGGCATTTTAAATACTTAAAAAAAGCATTTTGTATGTTTTTGCAAGCTGAAAACAGCTATTTTATTTTGATTTTGCAAACATAAGCCATTACAAACGACATATACATGAATATGACAGTTTATATACTTGAAAACGGTGTTTTGTATGCTTTTGCTTGCTTAAAACAGCATTTTTATCTTGCTTTCACCAACATTAGCTATTATACACGACAGAAACATGAATACGACAGTTTAAATACTTGAAAACAGCATTTTGTATGTTTTTGCAAGCTGAAAACAACTATTTTATCTTGATTTTGCAAACATAAGCCATTACACACGACATATACATGAATATGACAGTTTATATACTTGAAAACGGTGTTTTGTATGCTTTTGCATGCTTAAAACAGCATTTTAATCTTGCTTTCACCAACATTAGCTATTATACACTACAGAAACATGAATATGACAGTTTAAATACTTGAAAACTGCATTTTGTATGTTTTTGCAAGCTGAAAACAGCTACCTTATCTTGATTTTGCAAACATAAGCCATTACACATGACATATACATGAATATGACAGTTTAATTACTTGAAAACGGTGTTTTGTATGCTTTTGCATGCTTAAAACAGCATTTTTATCTTGCTTTCACCAACATTCGCTATTATACACGACAGAAACATGAATATGACAGTTTAAATACTTGAAAACGGTGTTTTGTATGCTTTGCATGCTTAAAACAGCATTTTTATCTTGCTTTCACCAACATTAGCTATTATACACGACAGAAACATGAATATGACAATTTAAGTACTTGAAAACAGCATTTTGTATGTTTTTGCAAGCTGAAAACAGCTATTTTATCTTGATTTTACAAACATAAGCCATTACACACGACATATACATGAATATGACAGTTTAAATACTTGATAACGGTGTTTTGTATGCTTTTGCATGCTTAGAACGGCATTTTTATCTTGCTTTCACCAACATTAGCTATTATACACGACAAAAACATGAATATGACAGTTTAAATACTTGAAAACGGTGTTTTGTTTGCTTTTGCATGCTTAAAAAAGCATTTTTATCTTGCTTTCACCAACATTAGCTATTATACACGACAGAAACATGAATATGACAGTTTAAATACTTGAAAATAGCATTTTGTATGTTTTTGCAAGCTGAAAACAGCTATTTTATCTTGATTTTGCAAACATAAGCCATTACACACGACATATACATGAATATGACAGTTTAAATACTTGAAAACGGTGTTTTGTATGCTTTTGCATGCTTAAAACAGCATATTTATCTTGCTTTCACCAACATTAGCTATTATACACGACAGAAACATGAATATGACAGTTTAAATACTTGAAAACAGCATTTTGTATGTTTTTGCAAGTTGAAAACAGCTATTTTATCTTGATTTTGCAAACATGAGCCATTACACACGACACATACATGTATATGACCTCCGTGAATTTGGCCCCCCAAATTAAAGCACTAATTTTGTAATTTAGCTGAAACAATAGTGCTACATTAGTGCTTTGTCATGGAATAAGAAATATAATTAGTGCTCTTTTTATTTGTAAAATTTTTAAAAAACTATATCTGGGGGGCTGATTTCACGGTAGCCCCCCAAAAGTAAGCACTAAATATAAAAGTAAGTCAAATCAATAGTGCTAAATTAGTGCTTTCCTGAATAAGAAGAATAAAAATTAGTGCTCGTCTAATAATAATAATTTTTATATGAGGGGCTAACTTCTCGGTAGCCCCCTATTAGCAAGCACGAAATTTTAAATTAACTTATATAAATAGTTCTAAATTAGTGCTTTCCAATGTAATAAAAATAAAAATTAGTGCTCTACAAGAAGACTGTAATTTTAATACTTTAATTATGATTTGTTGATTTTTCAGCAGCTACAGCAATTAGTATCACTATTATATAAACAGTTTCTATATAATTTTAGAATATAGCAATTGTCATTTAGATCTAGAATACGATGTTTTAATAATTTGTAGGGCAATTAGGATGTTTACATCTGGTAAGTAGGTGCTAAACAAAACGCATTTTGTATATACTCTCAAATTCAAATTTCACTCTTTCATTGAAATAGTAGTTCCAAATGTTACTGACATTTTCTATAAAATTAAATAAGCTGTTGTCCATGGGCAACCAAGAGAAATCTTTAAATATACTGAAATTCAACCTAAAAGTAAGTTATTAAGACATTCTAAATATCACTTATTTCTAACATAATGGATTTCAGGAAATATTTAGTCGGTTCAAAATCAAACAAAACAGATTTTTTTTCGAATTTTAACCTCGGTACCAAATCTGCTAAGTAATTTCGTCCTCCACATATGCTTGTAGGCATATTATTTAAATAGTCGTCTTCAGAAACCACCCAAATGAGAGCATCATAACGTCCATGCATTTTGGGAAAAGTGTCATGATCAGTTAGAAAAAGCAAATGAAGTGTCGGGAAATTTAGAAATTAAGTTAAATATAGTAGCTTTAAAATCCCTCTTTTCACGCTTGTGAGGTCTAGTTTAGAATACTGTTCGTTAATTTGGTATCCGCGTTCTGAAGGCTCGGTACTAGCAATTGAGAAGGTACAGAGGAAATGTGGTTCGGAACCTATATTTATCCCGATAGAGGATGTAGTCACAAAGAATTACTTGATACTTTTGACTTTTATTCCATTGAGACCAGACACTCTGAACAAAGCATATCTTTTTTATATAAACTCATAAATAATGACATTGACTGAAGTTACTTAGTTACTAAACTTAATTTCTCAGTACCTCGTATTGAGGCTCGTAAAGATAATGCATTTTACAAACCTAAAGCTAATACTATCTTATTGCAAAAGTCTCCAGTTTTCATTATGTGGTCTAATTACAATAAAATTAGCAATATTTGTAATTTATTTAATTGTACAATAACCAATCTGCGTAATGAATGTTATCACGAATTTAGATCACATCTCTATACATTTATGCAGGATACATGCTTTCATTTTATATTGTATTCAATGTCCTTACTTATTTCTTAAGGCATTGTTATTTTCTTTACCTGTTTTTGGACTTTTGTCTGTAAGGTTTAAAGTTAAATAAATAAATAAATATATAAATATATTATTTTATTCAATTTAGATAAGCCCCGAAAAATTTGCCGCTGAAAATCATTTACAATTTTATAATTAGTATGAACATGTTAATATTTCATTATCAGAAAAATAGAATTACATTGAATTAAGTTCAGTATATATTATTTTATATAATTTATGTAAAATTTTATTTATTTATATTATTATATCGTAAGCTTTAAAAAATAATTTTTGTTTTGTGTGTTTAATTTGTAGTTCATTTTATAACCGATCCTAGTAACGTTAAGGGATTACGACAGTATAGAACCCGACGATAAAAATTAAAAAAATATAAAATTATGTCACTTGAAACTTTAACTTCGATTTTCTCGAAGCGGCATATCTTGAACTGGCCCACAATCTCACAACTACATTTTTTGTTCGATTTTTCTGAAACTTCAAAAATATCTTTACAACTAAATAATATAGAGAAATACATGTCAGTTTTGGATTATTCAATAATTTTTACAAGTAAAATATTCAAATTGCAAGCTAGAATTACGGTTTTTTTTGCAAATGGCCGTTGGTTGCCATTTTCACAAAAACTAAAATTTTCAAAATTCCATGTAATAATGAATAGAATTTGTCATTCATTTCAAAGAATCGATTTTCGTTTTCGATTTGTTTCAAATTGCCGACACAAAAGTGTGAGCCGTGGAACACAAAGAAAACAAACAATTTTATCCATAGGCTGTTATAACCCTTTAAATGAAAAATCCCATAATTGCCCTACAAATTATTAAAACATCGTATTCTAGATCTAAATGACCATTGTTATATTCTAAATTTATATAGAAACTGTGTTAGCAATGGAAGTGCTTAGCTTTCAATTAAACAAACAACTTAATTCAACAGATATATTTACACTTTTAACAGATACAAACTTGACATATATATTTATTAAAAACAATAACTGCCAACTGACATTTTTAGAGTGGGGGCAATGGTGGTTCGATCAGTAACGGAAACAAGTGGCAAGATATTGAAAACTCAACAAACTGTTTATACAGGGTGGGCCATTTTAAGTTGCGATCAGGAATATCTCGGAAACGAAGCATCGGATGAAAAATCCAAAAAACACCACTAAAATATTTTCGAAGGGGACATCCCATGACACCAAATTCAACCCCCCCCACCCCAACCCTGGGGAGTGGGGCGGGGGTAAGTTTGAAATCTTAAAAGGGAACCCCAATATTTTTGTACAAATTCGCATTCTACGTAAAAAACGGAATTCAGTGACATCAAAATTTTCGCCCCTGCCCTCCTCCCCCGTGCCAGTGGGGCGGCGGGAAAATTTGAAATGGAAACGGCAACACCCACTTTTTCTCGAAGATTCGATCCAATTCTCGAGTCCCCTCGCCTCTAACTAACGGGGTGCACGGCACTGGCACGGGGGAGGGGGGCAGGGGCGCAAATTTTTATGTTACTGAATTTAGTTTTTCACGCCGAATGCGAATCTGTAAAAAAATTTGGGGTTCCGATTTAAGATTTCATACTCACCCCCACCCCACCTTCCAGGGTCGGGGTGGGGGCAGGGGTGAAAATTTTGAATTTGGTGTCATGGGATGTCCCCCTCGAAAATATTTTAGTAGTGTTTTTTGGATTTGTCATCCGATGCTTCGTTTCCGAGATATTCCTAAACGCAACTTAAAACGCCCGAGCCTGTATAATAGTGATACTAATTGCTGTAGCTTTGCAGTCTTCTAGTGGAGCACTAATTTTTATTCTTATTACACTGGAAAGCACTAATTTAGAACTATTTATATAAGTTAATTTAAAATTTCGTGCTTGCTAATAGGGGGCTACCGAGAAGTTAGCCCCTCATATAAAAATTATTATAATTAGACGAGCACTAATTTTTATTCTTCTTATTCCGGAAAGCACTAATTTAGCACTATTGATTTGACTTACTTTTATATTTAGTGCTTACTTTTGGGGGGCTACCGTGAAATCAGCCCCCCAGATATAGTTTTTTAAAAATATTACAAATAAAAAGAGCACTAATTATATTTCGTATTCCATGACAAAGCACTAATGTAGCACTATTGTTTCAGCTAAATTACAAAATTAGTGCTTTAATTTGGGGGGCCAAATTCACGGAGGTATGTATATGACAGTTTAAATACTTGAAAACGGTGTTTTGTATGCTTTTGCATGCTTAAAACAGCATTTTTATCTTGCTTTCACCAACATTAGCTATTATACACGACAGAAACATGAATATGACAGTTTAAATACTTGAAAACAGCATTTTGCATGTTTTTGCAAGCTGAAAGCAGCTATTTTATCTTGATTTTGCAAACATAAGACATTACACACGACATATACATGAATATGACAGATTAAATACTTGAAAACGGTGTTTTGTATGCTTTTTCATGCTTAAAACAGCATTTTTATCTTGCTTTCACCAACATTAGCTATTATACACGACAAAAACATGAATATGACAGTTAGAATACTTGAAAACGGTATTTTGTATGCTTTTGCATACTTAAAACAGCATTTTTATCTTGCTTTTACCAACATTAACTGTTATACACGACAGAAACATGAATATGACAGTTTAAATACTTGAAAACAGCATTTTGTATGTTTTTGCAAGCTGAAAACAGCTACTTTATCTTGATTTTGCAAACATAAGCCATTACACACGACATATACATGAATATGACAGTTTAAATACTTGAAAATGGTGTTTTGTATGTTTTTGCATGCTTAAAACAGCATTTTTATCTTGTTTTCACCAACATTAGCTATTATACACGACAGAAACATGAACATGACAATTTAAGTACTTGAAAACAGCATTTTGTATGTTTTTGCAAGCTGAAAACAGCTATTTTATCTTGTATTTGCAAATATAAGCCATTACACACGACATATACTTGAATATGACAGTTTACATACTTGAAAACTGTGATTTGTATGCTTTTGCATGCTTAAAACAGCATTTTTATCTTGCTTTCACCAACATTAGCTATTATACACGACAGAAACGAATATGACAGTTTAAATACTTGAAAACGGTGTTTTGTTTGTTTTTGCAAGCTGAAAGCAGCTATTTTATCTTGATTTTGCAAACATAAGCCATTACACACGACATATACATGAATATGACAGTTTAAATACTTGAAAACGGTGGTTTGTATGCTTTTGCATGCTTAAAACAGCATTTTTATCTTGCTTTCACCAACATTAGCTATTATACACGACAGAAACATGAATACGACAGTTTAAATACTTGAAAACAGCATTTTGTATGTTTTTGCAAGCTGAAAACAGCTATTTTATCTTGATTTTGCAAACATAAGCCATTACACACGACATATACATGAATATGACAGTTTAAATACTTGACAACGGTGTTTTGTATGCTTTTGCATGCTTAAAACAGCATATTTATCTTGCTTTCACCAACATTAGCTATTATACACGACAAAAACATGAATATGACAGTTTAAATACTTGAAAACGGTGTTTTGTTTGCTTTTGCATGCTTAAAACAGCATTTTTATCTTGCTTTCTCCAACATTAGCTATTATACACGACAGAAACATGAATATGACAGTTTAAATACTTGAAAACAGCATATTGTATGTTTTTGCAAGCTGAAAACAGCTTTTTTATCTTGATTTTGCAAACATAAGCCATTACACACGACATATACATGAATATGACAGTTTAAATACTTGAAAACGGTTTTTTGTATGCTTTTGCATGCTTAAAACAGCATATTTATCTTGCTTTCACCAACATTAGCTATTATACACGACGGAAACATGAATATGACAGTTTAAATACTTGAAAACGGTGTTTTGTTTGCTTTTGCATGCTTAAAACAGCATTTTTATCCTGCTTTCACCAACATTAGCAATAATACACGACAGAAACATGAATATGACAGTTTAAATACTTAAAAACAGCATTTTGTATGTTTTTGCAAGCTGAAAACAGCTATTTTATCTTGATTTTGCAAACATCAGAAATTACACACGACATATACATGAATATGACAGTTAAAATACTTGAAAACGGTGTTTTGTTTGCTTTTGCATGCTTAAAACAGCATTTTTATCTTGCTTTCACCAACATTAGCTATTATACACGACAGAAACATGAATATGACAGATTAAATTCTTGAAAACAGCATATTGTATGTTTTTGCAAGCTGAAAACAGCTATTTTATCTTGATTTTGCAAACATAAGCCATTACACACGACATATACATGAATACGACAGTTTAGATACTTCAAAACAGC
>CAWWDY010002784.1:0-74798 GCA_963942605.1 Poecilus cupreus | reverse complement strand
AAAAACGCTGTTTTCAAGTACTTAAACTGTCATATTCATGTTTCTGTCGTGTATAATGGCTAATGTTGGTGAAATCAAGATAAAATTGCTGTTTTAAGCATGCAAAAGCATACAAAACGCCGATTTAAAGTATCTAAACTGTCATATTCATGTATATGTCGTGTGTAATGGCTTATGTTTGCAAAATCAAGATAAAATAGCTGTTTTCAACTTGCAAAAACATACAAAAACGCTGTTTTCAAATATTAAAACTGTCATATTCATGTTTCTATCGTGTATATTGGCCAATGTTAGGGAAATCAAGATGAATTTGCTATATTAAGCTTGCAAAAACATACAAAACGCTGTTTACAAGTATTTAAATTGTCATGTTCATGTTTCTGTCCTGTATAATGGCTAATGTTGGTGAAATCAAGATAAAAATGCTGTTTTAAGCTTGCAAAAACATGCAAAACGCTGTTTTCAGGTATTTGAACTGTCATATTCATGTGTATGTCGTGTGTAATGGCTTATGTTTACAAAATCAAGATAAGATAGCTGTTTTCAGCTTGAAAAAGCATACAAAATGATCTTTTAAAGTATTTAAAATGTCATATTCATGTTTCTGTCGTGTACAATGGCTAATGTTGGTGAAATCAAGAAAAATTTGCTGTTTTAAGCATGCAAAAGCATACAAAACACCGTTTTCAAGTGCTTAAACTGTCATATTTATGTATATTTCGTGTGTAATGTCTTATGTTTGTAAAATCAAGATAAAATAGCTGTTTTCAGCTTGCAAAAACACACAAAATGCTGTTTTCAAGTATTTAAACTGTCATATTCATGTTTCTGTCGTGTATAATGGCCAATGTTGGTGAAATCAAGATAAAATTGCTGTTTTATACATGCAACAGCATTCAAAACACCGTTTTCAAGTATTTAAACTGTCATACTCATGTATATGTCGTGTGTAATGGCTTATGTTTGCAAAATCAAGATTATATAGCAGTTTTCAGCTTGCAAAAACACACAAAATGCTGTTTTCAAGTATTTAAACTGTCATATTCATGTTTCTGTCGTGTATAATGGCTAATGTTGGTGAAATCAAGATAAAATTGCTGTTTTAAGCATGCAAAAGCATACAAAACGCAGTTTTTAAGTATTTAAACAGTCATATTCATGTATATGTCGTGTGTAATGGCTTATGTTTGCAAATGGCTAAAGTTGGTGAAATCATGATAAAATTGCTGTTTTAAGCATGCAAAGCATACAAAATACCGTTTATAAGTATTTAAACTGTCATATTCATGTATATGTCGTGTGTAATGGCTTATGTTTGCAAACTCAAGATAAAATAACTATTTTAAGCTTGTCAAAACATACAAAATACTGTTTTCAAGTACTTAAATTGTCATATTCATGTTTCTGTCGTGTATAATGGCTAATGTTGGTGAAATCAAGATAAAATTGCTGTTTTAAAGATGCAAAAGCATACAAAACACCGATTTTTATATTTAAACTTTCATATACAAGTATATGTCTTGTTTAATGGCTTATGTTTGTAAAATCAAGATAAAATAGCTGTTTTCAGCTTGCAAAAATATACAAAATGCTGTTTTCAAGTATTTAAACTGTCAAATTCATGTTTCTGTCGTGTATAATGGCTAATGTTGGTGAAATCAAAATAAAATTGCTGTTTTGAGCATGCAAAATCATACAAAACACCGTTTTCAAGTATTTAAACTGTCATATTCATGTAAATGTCGTGTGTAATGGCTTATGTTTGCAAAATCAAGATAAAATAGCTGTTTTCAGCTTGCAAAAACATACAAAACGCTGTTTTCAAGTATTTAAACTGTCATATTCATGTTTCTGTCGTGTATAATGGCTAATGTTGGTGAAATAAAGATAAAATTGCTGTTTTGAGCATGCAAAAGCATACAAAGCACCGTTTTCAAGTATATAAACTGTCATATTCATGTATATGTCGTGTTTAATGGCTTATGTTTGCAAAATTAATATAAAATAGCTGTTTTCAGATTGCAAAAATATACAAAATGCTGTTTTCAAGTATTTAAACTGTTATATTCATTTTTCTGTCGTGTATAATGGCTAATGTTGGTGAAATCAAGATAAAATTGCAGTTTTAAGCATGCAAAAGCATACAAAACACCGTTTTCAAGTATTTAAACTGTCATATTCATGTATATGTCGTGTGTAGTGGCTTATGTTTGCAAAATCAAGATAAAATAGCTGTTTTCAGCTTGCATTACGATACAGAATGCTGTTTTCAAGTATTTTAACTGTCATATTCATGTTTCTGTCTATATTGGCTAATGTTGGTGAAATCAAGGTAAAATTGCTGTTTTAAACATACAAAAGCATACAAAACACCGTTTTCAAGTATTTAAACTGTCATATTCATGTATATGTCGTGTACAATGGCTTATGTTTGCAAAATCAAGATAAAATAGCTGTTTTCAGCTTGCAAAAACATACAAAATGCTGTTTTCAAGTATTTAAATTGTCATATTCATGATTCTGTCGTGTATAATGGCTAATGTTGGTGAAATCAAGATAAAATTGCTGTTTAAAACATGCAAAAGTATTCAAAACACCGTTTTCAAGTATTTAAACTGTCATATTCATGTATATGTCGTGTGTAATGGCTTATGTTTGCAAAATCAAGATAAAATAGCTGTTTTCAGCTTGCAAAAACATACAAAACGCTGTTTTCAGCTTGCAAAACCATACAAAACGCTGTTTTCAAGTACTTAAACTGTCATATTCATGTTTCTGTCGTGTATAATGGCTAATGTTGGTGAAATCAAGATCAAATTGCTGTTTTAAGCATGCAAAAGCATACAAGATGCCGTTGTCAAGTATTTAAACTGTCATATTCATGTGTATGTCGTGTGTAATGGCTTATGTTTACAAAATCAAGATAAGATAGCTGTTTTCAGCTTGAAAAAGCATACAAAATGCTCTTTTAAAGTATTTAAACTGTCATATTCATGTTTCTGTCGTGTATAATGGCTAATGTTGGTGAAATCAAGAAAAATTTGCTGTTTTAAACATGCAGAAGCATACAAAACACCGTTTTCAAGTGCTTAAACTGTCATATTTATGTATATTTCGTGTGTAATGTCTTATGTTTGTAAAATCAAGATAAAATAGCTGTTTTCAGCTTGCAAAAACACACAAAATGCTGTTTTTAAGTATTGAAACTGTCATATTCATGTTTCTGTCGTGTATAATGGCCAATGTTGGTGAAATCAAAATAAAATTGCTGTTTTATACATGCAACAGCATTCAAAACACCGTTTTCAAGTATTTAAACTGTCATACTCATGTATATGTCGTGTGTAATGGCTTATGTTTGCAAAATCAAGATTATATAGCAGTTTTCAGCTTGCAAAAACACACAAAATGCGGTTTCAAGTATTTAAACTGTCATATTCATGTTTCTGTCGTGTATAATGGCTAATGTTGGTGAAATCAAGATAAAATTCCTGTTTTAAGCATGCAAAAGCATACAAAACTCCGTTTTCAAGTACTTAAACTGTCATATTCATGTATATGCCGTGTGTAGTGGCTTATGTTTGCAAAATCAAGATAAAATATCTGTTTTCAGCTTGCAAAAACATACAAAATGCTGCTTTCAAGTATTTAAACTGTCATATTCATGTTTCTGTCGTGTATATAGGCTAATGTTGGTGAAATCAAGATAAAATTGCTGTTTTAAGCATGCAAAAGCATACAAAACGCAGTTTTTAAGTATTTAAACAGTCATATTCATGTATATGTCGTGTGTAATGGCTTATGTTTGCAAATGGCTAAAGTTGGTGAAATCAAGATAAAATTGCTGTTTTAAGCATGCAAAGCATACAAAATACCGTTTATAAGTATTTAAACTGTCATATTCATGTATATGTCGTGTGTAATGGCTTATGTTTGCAAACTCAAGATAAAATAACTATTTTAAGCTTGTCAAAACATACAAAATGCTGTTTTCAAGTACTTAAATTGTCATATTCATGTTTCTGTCTTGTATAATGGCTAATGTTGGTGAAATCAAGATAAAATTGCTGTTTTAAAGATGCAAAAGCATACAAAACACCGATTTTTATATTTAAACTTTCATATACAAGTATATGTCTTGTTTAATGGCTTTTGTTTGTAAAATCAAGATAAAATAGCTGTTTTCAGCTTGCAAAAATATACAAAATGCTGTTTTCAAGTATTTAAACTGTCAAATTCATGTTTCTGTCGTGTATAATGGCTAATGTTGGTGAAATCAAAATAAAATTGCTGTTTTAAGCATGCAAAAGCATACAAAATGCCTTTCTCAAGTATTTAAACTGTCATATTCATGTATATGTCGTGTGTAATGGCTTATGTTTGCAAAATTAAGATAAAATAGCGGTTTTAAGCTAGCAAAAACATACAAAACGCTGTTTTCAAGAATTTAAACAGTCATATTTATGTTTCTGTCGTGTATAATGGCTAATGTTGATGAAATCAAGATAAAATTGCTGAATGAAGCATGCAAAAGCATACAAAACACCGTTTTCAAGTATTTAAACTATCATATTCATGTATATGTCGTGTGTAATAGCTTATTTTTGCAAAATCAAGATAAAATAGCTGTTTTCAGCTTGCAAAAACATACAAAACGCTGTTTTCAAGTATTAGAACTGTCATATTCATGTTTCTGTCGTGTATAATGGCTTATGCTTGTGAAATCAAGATAAAATTGCTGTTTTAAGTGTGCAAAAGCATACGAAACGCCGTTTTCAAGTATTTATACTGTCATATTCATGTATATATCGTGTGTAATGGCTTATGTTTGAAAAATCAAGATAAAATAGCTGTTTTCAGCTTGCATAAACATACAAAATGCTGTTTTCAAGTATTTAAACTGTCATATTTATGCTTCTGTCGTGTATAATGGCTAATGTTGGTGAAATCAAGATGAAATTGCAGTTTTAAGCATGCAAAAGCATACAAAACGCCGATTTCAAGTATTTAAACTGTCATATTTATGTATATGTCGTGTGTAATGGCTTATATTTGCAAAATCAAGATAAAATAGCTGTTTTCAGCTTGTTAAAACATACAAAATTCTGTTTTCAAGTATTCAAACTGTCATATCCGTGTTTCTGTCCTGTATAATGGCTAATGTTGGTGAAATCAAGATAAAATTGCTGTTTTATGCATGCAAAAGCATACAAAGCGCCGTTTTCAAGTATTTAAACTGTCATATTCATTTATAGCGTGTTCGAATTTCCCTGGCGATTGACTTGACTTGCTAATGGGATAAGCCAGTCCTAGCAAGCGGGGTGCAAGTTTGTCTGGTGTTCAGGAGTGGATTATTATAATTTTTGGCTTAAATGCTTCAAATCTCCAAAATTTTTAATACGATTATCTTTTCAATTGTTATAATAAAAGAAGGTGTACCGGTTAAAAAACAAAGAAGTGATGCTGGAAAATCGAGAATTTTGAATGATTTTCAAAAAGATGTTATTCGTCGGAAAATATATTCGCTTTACAATGAAAATATATATCCTTCACTAAGATTATTGCATCAAAAATTAAAAGATGAATGTGATATTACTTGTGCAGTTAGTAGTCTTCGCAGTGTTCTCCTAAGCATGAAAGTGTAAAAAAATTGATAAACGTCAAGTTTTGCTAGAAAGAATATGTCAATGGCGGCGTCAATATTTGACAGATTTTAAAAAGTTTCATGAGGAGAAACGCTCAAGTATATACCTAGATGAAACATGGTATGATACACACGACACTAAATCTAAAAGTTGGACTGATGGTAGTGAGAATTATGTTGCGAATATTCCAGTTTCACGGGGTAAACGGATAATTATTTTTCACGCGGGGAGTGACAAAGGTTGAGTGAATGGTGCTGAATTATTGACGGGTCACAACATGGGAAACGCTTGTCTGGATTACCATGATAATATGACGTCTAATATTTTTGAGGAGTGGTTTGGCGGACAATTATTACCAAAAATTCCAGCAAATAGTGTAATAGTTATGGATAACGCTAGTTACCATTCCAGGCAATTAATTAAAATACCCACTAAATCTAGTAATAAAACAGAAATTAAAGAATATTTGTATCATCATGATATATTTTTTGAAGAATCGTACAGTAAAAGTGAATTATTGGAAGTAGCACAAACAAAACTTGTTAAAAGAATGCACGTGTGCGATACAGTGGCACAAAAATTTGGTCATACTGTATTAAGACTATTAGACGAAAAAATGTTACACCAACCGTGTGCGTTAATGTTGTGGAATTAATTAAAAGTGAAATAAATAATATTAGTGACTTAAATTGGGCTAGTAGTGTTCGGCATGTGATAGACATAGAAAACAGTTACTTAAATTTCAATAATATTATTGATGAATTTATTATAAATGTTGGACAGTCAAGTGACGACCCTGGTGATGATATTGCTATCGATTAATCACCTAAGTAAAATAACATAGATGTAAAATAAAAAATAAGTTTTTTTATTAATATATGTTTATATTTACTGAACGACAATGACAATACTGTATTCATATTTAATTTTATTAAAATTTTTCATATTTTGATATTACTTGTGTCTGTTTGTGTAAAACTCATTTGAAAATATTATCCTGTACAACCCTGTAAAGTAGTCCCTCATAAATTTCTTTAATCTTCTTATGGAATACCTGCTGAGAAACACTAATGGAATCAATCGCCACGCAAATTTGTACAAGCTATAAGCCATACGGCATTCTGTTAAGCTCCAAGTACCGCTAGCCACGGTCACTTGTACCTGCTCTCCCGTCTTTTTCAAGACGCCTCGTGTTGTACGCATAGCGCCTCTGCACACGTTGTAATTTATTAGAATTGTTATATCGTAACGTTGTCAAAGGGATAGTGCAACATCCGGGAGTCACTATCGAGCCCTCTTCACAGGGGTACAACGTGTAGCACCACATATTTTATTATCGAACGCACTACGTTGCACAGAATGACTTCTGTGCAATTTAAGCTTGATGAACTTTCATCAAAAATCATTGCTCTAAAGCAAAAACCTGTTTTTTCACACAAAACCAATAATGAAATCCTTGCTCTGCAAGCCAAGAAGATAAAACTTCTTGAAAAAGAACTAGGTTCTTCTGTCTCACAACGAACTGCCAAGGAAAGTTCTGTGAAAAATAATAATGGTGGCACGTCCACCAAAAAAGCAACAGCTGAAACTGCGAGCGGCAGTTCAACTGTTACAATTGAAACGACGAACAGTAGTTCTTCGAAAAAAGCAGTTCGCTGCTCTGAGCCTGATACGTCAGACTCTAATGGGTTTGAGCCAGCTCAAAAGAGCAAAAAGTTCAAACCCATTGAACAGTCTCAAACAGAGACGTCTAATATGTTCGCTTCACTGGAGACAGTTGAAGATGAACACAACATGGATGTTACACATCTAAGTGCTGTGTCTCCAGCACCTGACTCCGCTTCTGAAAAGCGTATCCCGCCAATCGTGCTACACACGAAGGACGGGTACGCAAACCTAACAAAAGCTCTAACTGAAAGTGGAGTTAGTATTAAAAAAACCGTCAACACCAAAGACGGTATCAGGTTGCACGTAAAGTCAGCTGCTGATTTTCGTGCGACCACCACTCTGCTGCGAACTTGCAATTCCACACGTACCAGTTACAAGAGGACAAGCTCTTGCAGGTTGTCTTGCGCGGTATTCCGGAAACAATATCCGAATCCGATATAAAAACTGAACTGGAAAGTCTCAACTTCAATCCAGTTTCAGTTCACCGCATGATGCGGTATGTAAAATCAACAGACTCGCATGCTGCCCCAGCAGAGCGAGTCAAGAAACCGCTGCCTCTTGTACATGTCCGCCTGACAAGAGATGCAGCGAACAAAGAGATTTACAATCTCAAGACCTTCATGTACTTGAAGATTAGTGTGGAATCCAAACGTCCACAAGGTAGCATCAGCCAATGCCATAATTGCCAACGAGTTGGCCATATTAGCAACGGCTGCAATGCTAAAAAACGTTGTGTAAGATGTGGTGACGAACACAACATCAAAGACTGTCCCACTAAGCAGCAGGGAGATCCTCTCTGTTGCAACTGCGGGCTGAATCACACAGCAAATTATAAAGGCTGCGAAGTGCTTAAAAAAGCACTCAAAAAGCCAAACCAGCCGGTAACTTCTCAGCGGAGAAATATTCCTCACCAACAAGTGAGAAAGGGTGTTTCATCCGCACCTTCCGCTAGCCATGCTTCAGCTGCCACAGCGGCAGAAGCGGCTCATGATGTGCCCGGCACATCAGCTCAAGCAGCATCACCCGCCTCAGCAGGATCCTCTGCTTCAACCGATAGCTGGCTTAACTTAATTAGCCTAACAACATTAAACAGTATGTTAATAATATTAAACCAATTCTAGCTGAGTTAGCGAATGCTAACTCAGCAATGGACTTGCTAGTTGTACTAGCGAAAGCGCTGCCTCACGTCCTTAGCATGTTCAACCATGGTTAGAGTACGTAGAGTGCCAAAACACCTCAGAATCGCGTTCTGGAACGCAAATAGTCTACTCTACAAGCGAGATAGCTTGGAAGAGTTTATTTTTACCAACAAGGTGGACATCATGTTGGTGAACGAAACTTATCTTCGTCCATCCAACAACCCAAAAATCTGCGGATTTGATCTATACAGAAAAGATCGCACAGGCGCTTGAGGCGGCGGTGTTGCGATCTTTATCAAAAATACTATAGATCACCACGAGGTTATCACGCCTGAGCTGCAACATGCAGAGGCTGTGACAATCTCATTAAAGACAACGTGGACAGAGTCCTTACGCGTTGTCTCTATTTACAATCCTCCAGCTCGCTTGCTGACAGAGGATCTTGACGCTCTCCTGGAGCAACCGGGTTCAGTCATAATAGCTGGAGACATGAACTCTAAAAGTCCAGCGTGGAACAGCCGATTAGTTAATCCAAACGGTCGCAAGTTGACTAGCTACACTCAGGCAAACGGCATTGTTGTTGTTGGACCTGATGGGCACACATTTTTCCCTCATGATGGGGGGAGAAATGATGTGCTTGACATTGCTGTGTTGCGAGACATCAACGCAACACACAACATAGTAGCAGTCAACGAACTTGACTCTGACCATATTCCTGTGCTCTTGGACCTTGGTGAAGGCCAGCCAGAGACGGAAAAACGGGCAGTTACAACTGTTCGTTGGGAGCAGTTCAGCGACGAGCTGGAGAAACTGATCGGCCCGCTACCTGTCATCGAAACAGCGCATCATATTGATGAAGCTGTTTCAAATCTGACAGAAACAATAACGCAAGCTACCGCAAATATCAGTAGGACAAGGTACATGGATACAAATAATCCTGTTTCCGACCTTCCTACTGATATAAAACATTTAATATCCGAAAAAAATCGAGTCAGACGCCGCTGGCAAAGACATTGCAGGCCAGCGGATCGTGCTGAAGCTAACCGTCTCGCAGCTGAAGTTAAAAATCGGCTGCGAGAATTCAAGTCTCAAAAATGGGACGACCGCTTAGCAGAGCTAAACTCCAGAGACCAGTCACTCTGGAGAATGGCTAAAGCGCTGCGTAAAGACAAAACAAAAATGCCGCCAATCCATGGCGAACAAGGCATTGTCTTTATAAATTCAGATAAAGCTGAAGCAATGGCTGACAGCCTAGAAAAACAGTGCTTGCCGAACTACGAGCACTGTGATGTTAGCTTTATCGGTCGTCTCAATAGAGACGTGAAAAACAAACTAGAGGTAGAACCATCAAGTCCTATAAAACACGCAAGCCCGAGAGAAATCTGGGACATCTTGCGTGTTCTAAATAAAAAGAAAACACCAGGGCATGATGGTGTTACAAATAAAGCGCTAAGTCTCTTGCCTCGCAAGGGAATAGTAGCGCTGACAAATATTGTTAACGCAGCTCTCCGACTCAGATATTTTAAAAAAGAGTGGAAAATAGCTGATATTTGCGTGATCCGCAAACCTGGAAAAGACCCCACTTTTCCGCAAAATTACCAACCCATCAGTCTGCTCTGTACCATGGGCAAAATACTGGAGAGGGTCATCCTCACACGCCTCCAAGAGGAGACAAAAGCCTTGATTCCAGATCACCAACACGGATTCAGGCAAAAGCACTCAACAGAGCATCAGCTTTTATGTGTTGTTGAGTATATTACTCAAGGTTTCAATCAACGCCAAGCTACAGGAGCAGTCTTTCTCGATGTAGCAAAGACGTTTGATAAGATCTGGTATCAAGGGCTACTATACAAACTGATGACTGCAAACATCAGTCACTAACTGGTGCAGCTAATCAGTTCATATTTGTCCAAACGGACATTCTTTGTCAAAATAAACGAGGCCAGATCCTCGGCCAGAATAATCACAGCCGGCTTGCCGCAGGGGTCCCTGCTTTCTCCACTTCTATTTAATGTGTTCTGCAGTGACATGCCGTCACTGACAGCAGGCACAACACTATCCCAGTACGCGGACGACACAGCAGTGCTATACAAGTCCAGGAACGCTGGTGTCATCACAGTCAGACTGCAGCAAGCTGTGGACGAGCTGGAGAACTGGTTCTCTAAGTGGAGAATCAAGGTGAACGCTGAGAAGAGTAGCGCAGTACTCTTCACAAAGCGTAAGATAACCCCTGTAGGCGACGTTGTGATGTTCGGGAACAACATCCCTTGGCGCCAGAAAAACAAATATCTAGGCCTCCTTTTTGACAAAGGATTAACGTGGGAACCGCACATCAGCAGCAACTGCAACAATGCAAATGGGCTCCCTGTACCCTCTCATCAACAGACAAAGCCATATGTCGTTGAAAAACAAAATGACTATGTACAAAACCATCATTCGGCCAGCAATCACATATGGAATTTCCATATGGGGTTACGCAGCCAAATCTCATATCAAAAGGCTGCAAGTTGTGCAGAACAAAGTCATGAGAATGGCAACAAACGCTCCATGGTTCGTGCGCAACGATCAGTTGCACACGGATCTAAAAATGGAGACAATAAAAGAATTCGCTCTAAAAAGAGCTTCAAAGTTCTTCGGCGGACTACCAGACCATCCCAACAGAGGAGTCAAAAGGCTTGCGGAGTTGCACTCAAATAAAAAACATGAATGTCCGGATATAACATCCGATAAGAGAGGTGAGGGCCCATGGCCCGGTACTCTCACGGTCCGCTCAGATCAACGATCAACGATATATGTCGTGTTTAATGGCTTATGTTTCCAAAATCAAGATAAAATAGCTGTTTTCAGCTTGCAAAAACATACAAAACGCTGTTTTCAAGTATTTAAACTGTCATATTCATGTTTCTGTCGTGTATAATGGTTAATGTACGTGAAATCAAGATAAAATTGCTGTTTTAAGCATGCAAAAGCATACAAAACGCCGTTTTCAAGTATTTAAATTGTCATATTCATGTATATGTCGTGTATAATGGCTTATGTTTGCAAAATCAAGATAAAATAGCTGATTTCAGCTTGCAAAAACAAACAAAACGCTGTTTTCAAGAATTTAAACTGTCATATTCATTGTTACGTGTCTGTTTGTTCTTCTGTAATTTTTATAACTTCATTTCTTCGTACTCTATTTATTTTCGTTCCCTCCGTGATTTTTGTATCAAGAAAATAAACATTTAGCTATTCACCTACTATCTTCTATTTTATCTTCCTACCTTTCCGATTCATAATTTGTTCTATTGTTCTTCATGATTTCATCGTTTGTTTTCTGTTTCAATTTCGAGGTTAATTGTTTCTGACAGTCTTTGTTTTAGTAATATTTATTGTAGTTTCATCTGGTAATTTTTTCTGTTTGCGCGGAAACGCCCGTATTCTATTCGTTCGTCGCCGCATCGCTTCGAGCATCTTCGTTTCATGAGTCCTCATCTCTCTCGCTCCCTCGTATTTTTACAATCTTTCGTCTCTTTTCTTTTTCTTTTGTTTGCCGATTAATTTTGAATGCATTTTGGCGCAATATTCTCATACTATCTTCTATCCTTCTTTATGTGTTCCTTTTTGTATGCGTAATGCACTTTTTTTGGCAAAAAAATTAAAAACTGCGAGAGTTCGCGAAATTTTACACGGGGTAACTAGTTAAGTTGAGTTTGGTTCTGAGTCCTTTGAGAGGAAGACGTAGTTTTTTTCGTAGCTGCTTTATATTCGCGAATAATATATTAATTCGAAGTTTTGTTCGAATCCAATTTTTTTTTGGATTGTTATTTTTCGCTAATTTTTCCGCGAGTGGTTTTGTTGGCGTTCATTATTTTGCGGCCACCCGGAAAGCCCGTTGAGGGGATTTTTGAGCGCTACCGAGCGAAACGCGTCAGGCATTGAGACCTCCGCCTCGTTCCATTCGATCCTGTCCACCCACCTGGCTTCACCATCGTCGAGAGCCCGTACATCTGGCGCCGCTGTCCACGTCCTCGTTTCTTTCGCTACCAGGAGGAATCGTGCGTGAGGAAGCGAACAGATAAGTGCAGTGTTGAGTGGGTGTGATTGTAGTTAAACCATCGCAACTCTCCAGTCTTCGGACAATTATTTATTTTTCAATTTGTATTTGTTCCTTTATGAACATTCTAGAATACCGGCCTTCAGCCATTTTTCTTGTTGGACCTATTGTTGCAACAAGTTTACCTTATTGTGAAATTTTGAGATTAACTTTAAAGTCTAGTTTATTAGTTTATTATTTTTTTTTGTATGTGTGAACGTGGATGTTTGTGTGTTAACACCCTTAGCATAATTTTATTTTTCTATATTTAACCGTTATTTTGTAATTTCTTGTGCGCCTGCGCCATATTTCCCAAAGGTTCTACGTGATCATTCCCGCCATTTTTTTTGTGAACCGACTGGCCAGCTTCGGTAATTAGGGCCCTTGTAGTATTCACGGTTTTTAGGGTTTAGTCCTGGAACTTACGAGAAATATAGTTGCTGGTGACCGCGTTTTCAGTCTGTTTTCTCCTCTTCTTCTTTTCATAGTCTTTCTGTTGGCGTCGCGAACATCCATCGTCGTGGTTTTTGTTACTGTGAACGAATTTCTCTTAATTTTCAATATAGATCAAATTAAAAATAACTGCGCTTATTATTTCGACTGCCTCTCTCACGAATTTTCAGAGCTTTATATTACGCAGAACTTCACCGCCATTTTGTCCTTCACACTATCGTGGCCCAGAGGATGGGGGCAGCGTAACAGGTCACGTGGCGCCCTTAAATCGAACCACCCCGTCTTCCTGAGAAGCCGGCAGCCTCATCCTGGTGAGGACTTTTATTACGCCATCGCCGCGGTACGTAATAAAACTGGCGCCCAACGTGGGGCCCCGCTCTTTCCGTATCGCGAATTATTTGTTAACGCAGTCAGTATCGCAGTTTTTTTTTTCACCTTGAATTCTTTTCTTCTTCTCTTCTTTCTGTATCACTTATTCTTTCTCAAATAATTTATCGTTATTATTGTTTATAAATTAATTAGGTTTATTTAGGACATCAGTTAGGAATTTAGGAAACGGTTTAAGATCTTGTTAATTAGTTTAGAGTTATTTACTTAAGACTTATAGTTTATTAAAATAACGGTATATTTTCTTTTACACAAACAAATTAAAATGGATATTAAGATTGATCCCAATAGACTTCTTTCGGATGAACTCACCAATGAATTACTGTTACGAGGGGGGAATGTGACTGGTACAGTAAGTGAAAAACGGAAACAACTTCGGGAATATTATAGAGCTGAACGAGCTGGTGACTCGAGCATAGCAAGTACGCCTTTCTTACCCGCATCTGAGTTAACGATTTGCGAACGTAAATTAACTGATTTGAGAGACTCAATTGAGAACTTTGATGCAGCAAATTATCAAAATGAATATTCGCGTATAGGAGCTCGACTTACTCATATCAAATCACGTCTTGGTCGAATAACTACATCCGATAAGGCCGAACAGGAAAATCTTACGAACTTAAAGAAACGATGCGAACAGTCCTTAGGAGAACTGCATCTTCGTTTTTCAACACAAGCCTCTGCTCTTCTCTTAGCGGAGCATGAACAGTCGTTGCTCGAAGAAAAGGAAGACAGTGAGTCTGTGGTAGATGGTGCTCCAGAAGACCAAGAAGAAAACGCTAAACCTGGAGCATTTTCTAGTCCTCGTCCTCAAATGGATCTTGATGGTCGACTCACGCAGGCACTGGAATCAATATCGTTAAGCTTATCAGTTTCGCGTCAACCGGCCCCAGAAGCACCTAAGGAACCAGTTCACAAGTGGAACATTAATTATAACGGTGGCCCAGGGTTATCTAACTTTTTAGAGCGAGTAGAAGAGTTACGCGTAGCGAGAGGTGTATCAAAAAATCAGTTGTTCGCATCTGCTATCGATTTATTTACCGGGAACGCCTTGACATGGTTTAGAGCGAAACGGGAAACTGTCGCAAGTTGGGATGAATTAGTAGTTTGTCTTAAATCAACTCTTCTGCCGGGCGACTATGATTTAAATTTGTGGCAAGAAATTCGTAACCGCACTCAGGGTAAAGAAGAGAGAGTTTCGATCTTTATAGCGAATATGCAAGGCTTATTCAGTAGGTTAAGTAGACCACCAGATGAACTAGATCGCGTTAAATATATTCGCCGAAATCTACTACCATATTTACAAAAGGCACTTGGACTTGAATTGTTTGACACGGTGAATGCTTTAGATGATGTTTGTAGACAATTAGAAGACATCCATGTTCGTACCCAACAATTTAAGCCACCACCAGCCGCGAATCAATCTTTTGAGCCCGATCTCGCATATCATTCCGAATATCGATCAAACCCCGCCCGATTAAATTCCGTAAACGATAATATTGATCGCGGTTCGCGAGTCTTCAAATGTTGGAATTGCGCACAAGTTGGTCATAGGTCATCCGATTGTAAAGAACCCCCGCGTAGACATTGTTATCGTTGTGGAAAAGCTGACGTTACCACCCGAAATTGTCCCAGATGCTCGGGAAACGGTACCGCGAGGCGCTAAGTGGTCGAGTCGCGTCCTCCGGTGGAACAAAATTATCGACCAACAATCAATTAGAAACCAATACCGCAATCATTAATTATATACTATCACACTTAGGAAACGATCAACGGCCCTACTTAGAAATATCGATTTTTGGGAATAAAGTTCTCGGTTTACTTGATTCTGGCGCTACGTGCTCTATAATTGGTAGGGACGGTTGGGAATCGTTAAGATACTTAGATTTGCACTTAGATACTACGGAGACCCCCTCATGTCAAGTTGCGGATGGAAAAACTTGCTCATCTATTGGTACAGTTACGGTTCCGGTCGTGTTGAAGAGCAAAGTTAAGCTCATACGTTTTGTCGTTGTCCCTGATGTCGCGAGTCCTATTATACTCGGTATGGATTTTTGGTGCTCCATGGGCATCGTTCCGGATTTAAAAAGCGATGAATGGAAATCTTCTGCCACAAAAAACATTATCAGTGTTAATTCCGCCGTGGTATCTCAATCAGAACTTACCCCAACACAACAACAGAGACTTGAGGAGTTTATACAAGTTCAGTGGAGACGGATGAGTAGCTCGCTTGGATGTACTACCGAAGTAGAACATGAAATAATCACCGACTCCAAGCCCATAAAACAGCGATACTATCCGGTTAATCCGAATATGCAAAAACACATAAATGCCGAGCTGGAACAAATGATAGCTGATGATATTATCGAGTCTTCGAATAGTCCCTGGTCCTCACCAATATTGTTAGTTCCTAAAAATGATGGAGGATTCCGTTTTTGCGTAGACTTTAGGAAGCTTAACAAAGTGACCAAGAAGAACGCGTATCCGATTCCGTACGTCTCCATGATTCTCGATCGGTTGAGAGGAGCCCGATATTTGTCATCTCTGGACATCAAATCTGCTTACTGGCAAATTCCGATGGCTGAGAAGAGCAGAGAATATACGGCATTTACGATACCGGGAAGAGGCCTTTATCAATTTAAAAGAATGCCGTTTGGTTTGACAAATGCTCCGGCTACATGGCAATGTCTAATTGACAAAGTTTTGGGTCAAGATCTCGAACCCCATGTATTTGTCTATCTTGACGATATTATTGTTTTGTCCGAAGATTTTGAGCAACATATTAGTATCTTACAGAAAATTTTTGACAGATTATTTAAAGCAGGATTTAAGTAAGGAGAAGTGTCAATTTTGTCGACCAGAATTAAAATACCTAGGTTATGTTGTGAACAAGAACGGTTTAAGAGTAGATCCAGACAAAATTCAAGCAATTTTAAATATCCCGATTCCATCTTGTGTTTCAGACGTTAGACGATTTTTAGGAATGGCGTCTTGGTATCGACGCTTTGTAAAAGATTTCTCCACGATTAGCGCACCTCTTACCAATCTTTTAAGGAAGAAACAAAAGTGGCAGTGGACGTCAGACTGTCAGGAATCATTTCAACTATTAAAGGAATGCTTGATCTCCGCTCCTATTTTAGTGTGTCCAGATTTCTCGAAGCCATTTGTCGTACAAACAGACGCTAGCGCGTATGGTTTAGGAGCTGTTTTAACGCAGAACCTCGATAGTGACGAGCATTTTGTGTGTTTCCTTAGTAGATCTCTGAGTAAGCAGGAGAGAAACTACTCTACTACCGAGAGAGAGTGTTTGGCTGTGGTGTGGGCGTTGGAGAAACTTCGTCCATATCTAGAGGGTTCGCATTTTACAGTTATTACGGATCATCATTCTCTCGTTTGGCTTAATAACCTCCAGGATCCGTCAGGTAGATTATGTCGCTGGGCGGTTAAGCTGCAACAACATAGCTTCGACATAATCCATAGAAAAGAGAAAGAACATATAGTACCTGATTGTTTATCGCGTGGAGTAATTGCGGGATCTATTGAGTTACCTTCGGCCAACGTAAATATTGACAGCAATGATAAGTGGTACAATTCTTTGCGGACTCGAATTTTGGCAAAACCGCACAAATTTCCAGAGTGGAGAGTAACTGAGAATGGGTCTCTGTACCGCCATATTGAGCCAAAAATATCTGAGCTTGCCGATAACGAATTCAGTAGTTGGAAGGAAGTAATTCCTAAGAACAAGAGAAAAAATATATTATTTCAGGCACATGATGCACCAACCAGTGGGCATGCCGGTATTAATAAAACATACCTCAAATTATTGCAAAAATATTACTGGCCGAAAATGAAGGCTGACGTAGCTGCGTATGTGCACAGGTGTGTTACTTGTATCGAGCAAAAAGCCGTACAACTACGACCTCCAGGCTTCATGGGTTCTCGACCAAAAATTTACCGCCCATTCCAGTTACTGAGCATGGATTTGATAGGTCCCATTCCACCCTCTTCGCATGGACATCGTTTCATACTTGTTGTCGCGGATTATTATAGTAAATTCATTTTAACTTTTCCTCTTCGTACCGCGTCTGCACCTTCTATTGTCCGATATATCGAAGAATCTGTCTTTTTAATTTTTGGCGTACCGCAATATATCATTTGTGACAACGGCGTGCAATTTAAGAGCAGACAGTTTTTTAATCTCTGCAATCAGTACAATGTTACCTTGATGTATAATGCCCTATATCATCCACAAAACAACCCCACTGAAAGAGTAAACCGTGTTATAAAAACCATGTTATCGTCGTATGTAAAAGATAACCAGCGAGTATGGGATAAATACTTACCTTCCATCAGCTGTGCCATACGCACACTCGTTCATGAAGCCACTGGATATACTCCATATTTTATTAACTTCGGGCGCGAACATATTCTTTCAGGGAGTGAATTTAGAACTGGCGCATTTGACGAACACGGGCGCATTAAATACGACCGTCAAAATCTTCCAGAACAACGACCAGCTGGATTTCAAAAACTGTATGCCGACGTACGTAAACGGTTAGATAAAGCATATGAACAAAGTCGCACGCAATACAACTTACGTCGTCGTGAGGTCACTTATGATGTTGGGCAAACGGTTTGGCGAAGAAATTTCGCGCTGTCGAATGCAGCAGAACATTTCACTAAGAAACTCGCACCAAAATATGTTGGGCCGTTCATAATAAAGAAAAAAATTTCGAGCACTACATATGAACTTGGCGACCACAATGGTAAAGAACGAGGAATCTGGCATGTAAAAGACCTTAAACCAGGTCCTTCTGATGACGACACGCTTTCGGACACGGATGAATGATTTGGCAGATAGTTTTATCTTTGTTTAGGATACCTATTTGGTATTATTTTCGGTCCTATGAGGAAAAATTCTTCTAATTTTCCCTCAACGAGGTGAGAGGGGAATTTGTTACGTGTCTGTTTGTTCTTCTGTAATTTTTATAACTTCATTTCTTCGTACTATTTATTTTCGTTCCCTCCGTGATTTTTGTATCTAGAAAATAAACATTTAGCTATTCACCTACTATCTTCTATTTTATCTTCCTACCTTTCCGATTCATAATTTGTTCTATTGTTCTTCATGATTTCATCGTTTGTTTTCTGTTTCAATTTCGAGGTTAATTGTTTCTGACAGTCTTTGTTTTAGTAATATTTATTGTAGTTTCATCTGGTAATTTTTTCTGTTTGCGCGGAAACGCCCGTATTCTATTCGTTCGTCGCCGCATCGCTTCGAGCATCTTCGTTTCATGAGTCCTCATCTCTCTCGCTCCCTCGTATTTTTACAATCTTTCGTCTCTTTTCTTTTTCTTTTGTTTGCCGATTAATTTTGAATGCATTTTGGCGCAATATTCTCATACTATCTTCTATCCTTCTTTATGTGTTCCTTTTTGTATGCGTAATGCACTTTTTTTGGCAAAAAAATTAAAAACTGCGAGAGTTCGCGAAATTTTACACGGGGTAACTAGTTAAGTTGAGTTTGGTTCTGAGTCCTTTGAGAGGAAGACGTAGTTTTTTTCGTAGCTGCTTTATATTCGCGAATAATATATTAATTCGAAGTTTTGTTCGAATCCAATTTTTTTTTGGATTGTTATTTTTCGCTAATTTTTCCGCGAGTGGTTTTGTTGGCGTTCATTATTTTGCGGCCACCCGGAAAGCCCGTTGAGGGGATTTTTGAGCGCTACCGAGCGAAACGCGTCAGGCATTGAGACCTCCGCCTCGTTCCATTCGATCCTGTCCACCCACCTGGCTTCACCATCGTCGAGAGCCCGTACATCTGGCGCCGCTGTCCACGTCCTCGTTTCTTTCGCTACCAGGAGGAATCGTGCGTGAGGAAGCGAACAGATAAGTGCAGTGTTGAGTGGGTGTGATTGTAGTTAAACCATCGCAACTCTCCAGTCTTCGGACAATTATTTATTTTTCAATTTGTATTTGTTCCTTTATGAACATTCTAGAATACCGGCCTTCAGCCATTTTTCTTGTTGGACCTATTGTTGCAACAAGTTTACCTTATTGTGAAATTTTGAGATTAACTTTAAAGTCTAGTTTATTAGTTTATTATTTTTTTTTGTATGTGTGAACGTGGATGTTTGTGTGTTAACACCCTTAGCATAATTTTATTTTTCTATATTTAACCGTTATTTTGTAATTTCTTGTGCGCCTGCGCCATATTTCCCAAAGGTTCTACGTGATCATTCCCGCCATTTTTTTTGTGAACCGACTGGCCAGCTTCGGTAATTAGGGCCCTTGTAGTATCCACGGTTTTTAGGGTTTAGTCCTGGAACTTACGAGAAATATAGTTGCTGGTGACCGCGTTTTCAGTCTGTTTTCTCCTCTTCTTCTTTTCATAGTTGGCGTCGCGAACATCCATCGTCGTGGTTTTTGTTACTGTGAACGAATTTCTCTTAATTTTCAATATAGATCAAATTAAAAATAACTGCGCTTATTATTTCGACTGCCTCTCTCACGAAATTTCAGAGCTTTATATTACGCAGAACTTCACCGCCATTTTGTCCTTCACACTATCGTGGCCCAGAGGATGGGGGCAGCGTAACAGGTCACGTGGCGCCCTTAAATCGAACCACCCCGTCTACCTGAGAAGCCGGCAGCCTCATCCTGGTGAGGACTTTTATTACGCCATCGCCGCGGTATGTAATATCATGTTTCTTTTGAGTATAATGGCTAATGTTGGTACAATTAATATAAAATTGCTGTTTTAAGCTTGCAAAAACATACAAAACGCTGTTTTCAAGTATGTAACTGTCATAATCAGGTTTCTGTCGTGTATAATGGCTAATGTTGGTGAAATCAAGATAAAATTGCTGTTTTAAGCATGCAAAAGCATACAAAATGCCGTTTTCAAGTATTTAAACTGACATATTCATGTATATGTCGTGTGTAATGGCTTATGTTTGCAAAATCAATATAAAATAGATAAAATAGCTGTTTTCAGCTTGCAAAAACATACAAAATGATGTTTTCAAGTATTTAAACTGTCATATTCATGTTTCTGCCCTGTATAATGGCTAATGTTGGATAAAACAAGATAAAATTGCTGTTTTAAGCATGCAAAAGCATACAAATCGCCGTTTTTAAGTATTTAAACCGTCATATTCATGTTTCTGTCCTTTATAATGGCTATTGTTGGTGAAATCAAGATAAAATTGCTGTTCTAAGCATGCAAAATCATACAAAACGCCGTTTTCAAGTATTTAAACTGTCATATACAAGTATATGTCGTGTGTTATGGCTTATGTTCGCAAAATCAAGATAAAATAGCTGGTTTCAGCTTGCAAAAACCTACAAAATGCTGTTTTCAAGTATTTAAACTGTCATATTCATGTTTCTGTCCTGTATAATTGCTAATGTTGGTGAAATCAAGATAAAATTGCTGTTTTAAGCATGCAAAATCATACAAAATGCCGTTTTCAAGTATTTTAACTGTCACATTCATGTATATGTCGTATGTAATGGCTTATGTTTGCAAAATCAGGATAAAATAGCTGTTTTCAGCTTGCAAAAATTAACAAAATGCTGTTTTCAAGTATTTAAACTGTCATATCCATGTTTCTGTCCTGTATAATGGCTAATGTTGGTGAAAACTTGATAAAATTCCTGTTTTAAGCATGCAAAAGCATACAAAACACCGTTTTCAAGTATATAAACTGTCATATTCATGTATATGTCGTGTGTAATGGCTTATGTTTGCAAAATCAAGATAAAATAGCTGTTTTCAGCTTGCAAAAACACACAAAATGCTGTTTTCAAGTATTTAAACTGTCATATTCATTTTTATGTCGTGTATAATGGCTAATGTTGGTGAAATCAAGATAAAATTGCAGTTTTAAGCATGCAAAAGCATACAAAACACCGTTTTCAAGTATTTAAACTGTCATATTCATGTATATGTCGTGTGCAATGGCTTATGTTTGCAAAATCAAGATAAAATAGCTGTTTTCAGCTTGCAAAAACACACAAAATTCTGTTTTTAAGTATATAAACTGTCATATTCATGATTCTGTCGTGTATAATGGCTAATGTTGGTGAAATCAAGATAAAATTGCTGTTTAAAACATGCAAAAGTCTTCAAAACACCGTTTTCAAGTATTTAAACTGTCATATTCATGTATATGTCGTGTGTAATGGCTTATGTTTGCAAAATTAAGATATAATAGCTGTTTTCAGCTTGCAAAAACATACAAAACGCTCTTTTTAAGTATTTAAACTGTCATATTCATGTTTCTGTCGTGTATAATGGTTAATGTACGTGAAATCAGGATAAAATTGCTGTTTTAAGCATGCAAAAGCATACAAAACGCCGTTTTCAAGTATTTAAATTGTCATATTCATGTATATGTCGTGTGTAATGGCTTATGTTTGCAAAATCAAGATAAAATAGCTGTTTTCAGCTTGCAAAAACAAACAAAACGCTGTTTTCAAGAATTTAAACTGTCATATTCATGTTTCTTTTGAGTATAATGGCTAATGTTGGTACAATCAAGATAAAATTGCTGTTTTAAGCTTGCAAAAACATACAAAACGCTGTTTTCAAATATTTAAACTGTCATAATCAGATTTCTGTTGTGAATAATGGCTAATGTTGGTGAAATCAAGATAAAATTGCTGTTTTAAGCATGCAAAAGCATACAAAATGCCGTTTTCAAGTATTTAAACTGACATCGTCATGTATATTTATTTATTTATTTATTTACCCAACAGAAATAAAATTCTAATTACAGAGTAATATTATAGAATATAACATCTCAAATGACATGAAAACAAACAAAAAACGAAAAAGGAAAACAGCTAGTAGAAATTACATATACAATAAATTGATAATTCAGTGATCTTTCAGGCACATAGCTATATTATTTTTGAATTTTGAAAAAGTATCGCAAAAATCTAATGTGTTATTATAATTATTAAAAGTACGGCACATGGCGTTGATTGGATTGAAGAAGTTAGCAGTGGTGCGTGAGAAATCACAGTGAAATATCTGTGTGGAGCGAGTATTACATGGCCTAGCATGGAAATTCAATTCACCTATAAGTGGGGGGTTATATATGACAATGTTGACCAGTTTATACAAAAACAAAAGCTGAAGTTTCACACGTCTATCGGATAAACTATCCATATTAAAATTTGTAAGTAAAGCATTATATTCCATGTTCGGCCAAATGCGAAAAAAGCGATAATATAAAATGTTACAAAATCTTTTCTGTACCTTTTCAAGTTTATTTACAATAGTGCTGTAGTAAGGACTCCACACTAGACAACCATATTCTAGTTTACTTCTAACAAGAGAGTAGTATAAACACATCATAGTTTTGATATTACGAAAGTTACGTGTTGTGCGAAGTACAAAACCTAAAGTTTTATATGCATCTGAAGTTATTTTATCAATATGCTGATGAAATTGAAATTTGCAGTTAAAATGTATACCAAGATCATTAGTAGAAATAACTCGGTTTAGAACACTATCGCACATAACGTAGTCGTACTTTATAATATTAATTTTCCTACTGATGCTTATTACAGAACATTTCTTTAAATTAAAAGGTAGATTATTTTTTAGAGACCATTGACACAGATTATCAATATCTGATTGTAATTCTAGACAGTCAGTGTTAGTTATTATTTTGTGGAAAATTTTGAAATCGTCGGCAAAAAGTAAGCTCTCAGAGTATTTAACGACATCAACAATGTCGTTTATAAACAAAACAAACAGAAGAGGACCCAAAACAGAGCCCTGTGGCACCCCCGATAAGGGACTGAAAGAATTAGAGCAGTGACCTCTTACACTAACGTACTGAGTTCTGTTATGTAAGTAAGAAAAAAAGAATTTTAATAAAATCGTACTAAATCCAAAAGCTTCTAATTTCTTTATTAGTAAGTCGTGCGAAACAGTATCAAATGCTTTGCTGAAGTCAGTGAATATGACATCGACCTGCAGTTGCTTTTCAAGAGCGTGGTTCGTAAAATTAGTAAATTCAAGTAAATTGATGACAGTAGAACGTTTAGGTGTGAAACCATGTTGCTGACCACATACAATATTTTGTGTTTGATATTGTACATTTTAAAAAATAGTTGATTCAAATATTTTGGCAAGTGAATTTAAATATGATATAGGTCTGTAGTTATTCAATTTAGATCTATCACCGGATTTAAACACAGGACAGATTTTGGCTTCTTTCCATTTTTTAGGGAAAGTACCGGTTTGCAAAGATAAATTAAATAGGTAATAAAGTGGTTCAGCCAAAAGCTCAGAACAGCCCTTAATTATATATATTGGTAAGTTATCAGGACCAGTTGATTTTATGTTTTTTTGTGAATTAATTGCTTGCAAGATGTCAATTACAGAGATTTCATGAATGTGTATTAAATTAGAATTATAGTTTAAGTCAATAACAAAATTATAAGATTTGTGATGCTTATAAACCGAATTGAAAATATTAGCAAATGCTGTAGCTATATTGGACTCACCCGTAAATTCAATATTATTCTCATCACGTAGTGAAGAGGATTTTAGATTTAGAATTTGTTTTTATTGTTCTTGTTTGGCATACATTTGTTACAAATTTTGTCACAATTTTTGTTCTAGTTTTGTTACATATTCCTGGCCTGTGGCCTTACTATGTAGTTCTTATTTAGTAATATGTATTATATTTACAATAATGGATGATCGTGTTCGTGTTATGAAGTGTTCGTGTTTAATGAATGACCGTGTGGTGTTTGCAGGGAAAAAATATTTTAAAAACCTGCTCTAGATAATGTACTTATAGCTAACTTAGTTTAATATGGATGATAGTAATGATTTGTACAATGCGGCTATGGAACTTACAGTATATTGTTGTGATTAATGGCTTGGATTTAATTTTTTATGCGTATGATCTTATTTCTAGTGAGTGTTGATTAATGATATTTACAATGCGGTTATGATAGTTTCTTACAATTTATTTGTGCTATGTTGATGAAGGGTTAGTGTGGTTGTGCGGTGATGGTGCCATGGGCGCGCTGGTGGTAGATGGGAAGTGTTTGATATGGTAGTTTGTGTGTTAGGGGGTAGGGAGTGTTGTGCTCTCTGATACTTGTTATTGTTTTTGTGAGTGGGTTGTGGTTTAATTGTGTAGTGTAAAACTTTTGTGATTGGTGTTTTATGTATTCATGTATATAGGGTATGTTTGTGGTGTTGTGTAAATCTGCGATTCTTTCGTATCTGTCGGCGCTATTGATCAAACGGAGACATTTATTTTGGAATCGTTGCAGCGGTTTCAGTGCCGTTTTCGTCGCAGAGCACCACACTGGGGCTGCGTACGTTAAAATGGGGCGAATGATTGTGGTGTATAATAGTTTTTTATTTTTAGGTGTCATTTTGCTATTTTTGTTTAGGAGGGCAAGTTACTACTAGGGAGGCTTTATGAATTGTGTTTTTAATGTGTGAGTTGTGATGCAAGCCAGTTTGGGTTGAAGGATGTCTAAGTGGATCTGGATCTGCTTATTAGCAATCTCTGCGCTGAACGAGTGGGCATAGATGGCCGTATCGTCTGCGTAGAGGGCGGTTTTGGTTTTTGGGAAAGTTGGGATGTCGTATAAGTACAGGGTGAATAGCTGCGGGCCGAGACAACTGCCCTGCGGCACGCCCGCAGCAATAGGGCGGGGGTTGGAGTGGGTGTTGTGGATTTTAACTTTGAGGAATCTATTGGTTAAATAGGAATAGATTAGTTTGATTATGATTGACGGGAATTTCACTTGAATCATTTTGTAAATGAGCCCTTCTAGCCATACCTTGTCGAAAGCTTTTTCCACGTCTAAAAGGGCCATTACTGTGACATTTTGCTTATTGAAGTTGGTGGTTATGTCTGTCACGATTCGCGTTACTTGCTGGACGGTGTTATGTTTAGGTTGGAATCCAAATTAGAATTGGGGGATGATTTTATTTTTGAGGGTATATTTTTGCATACGGGAGAGGATTACCTTTTCAGCGACATTTGATAAGGTGCTGAGCAGACTGATGGGGCGGTAGCTCGAGGGTAGTTTGGGGTTTTTATTGGGTTTGTGGATAGGAACCACTAGTGCAGTTTTCCACGCCTCCGCGAAGTGCTGGAGCTTAATCATAGAATTTATGATGTATGTGAACTGCACTAGGGCTTTTCGGGATAGGTTTTTGAGGGCTATGTTTTGTATGGAGTCTGAACCTGGCGCCTTCTGGTTGGGAAAGGATTTTATAATTTCGTATACTTCAGTGGGTTTCGTTAAAAGTTTTGATAACGTTCTGGGGTGTGTCTGTGTTGGGTTATTTAGGAATTGTTGTACTGTGTTTATAAAGTTTAATTGTTCTGGTGTGTGGTTTGTGTCTAGTGTGTGAACGTTCTCGAAGGTATCCGCTATTGCTTCAACCTTCTGTTCGTCTGTGAAAAGTGTAGTGTTTTGTGTTGTAAGCTCTGGAACCGGTTTGAATGGTTTTTTGAGTGTATGTGTAAGTTTCCAGAGTGTGTTGTCGTATGGGTTAAGGGAGAGGAGTTTGTCTTGCCAGGACTTGTTGTTAAATGGTCTGATTTCATTTTGTATTTGGTGTGTGAGGGAGTTCATGTGTGTTTTGTGTGCGGGATCTTGAGACATTTGCCATAGTTTCCGTGTTCTGTTCCGTTGTGTTATGAGTTGTTTTATGTGTTGTGGTAGTTTATCTTTATGTGGGTCGAGTTTAATTATGCGTGTGTGTTTGTGGAGTGCTTGTGTGATGGCTTGAGTTAGTGCGTGTACTTGTGTATCAATGTCTTGTGTTGTATTGATGTGTGGGTTTATTTGTATGTATTTGTCTAGTGTTTTTCTGTACTCATGCCAGTCTGTTTTTTTATATATGCGTGTGTAATGTGTAGTGTCTGTAAGTGTGTTGTGTGTGCTAAGTTTGGACAGGATGGGAGTGTGGTCGGAATTTAGTTCAGGGAGGGCTATTGGGTTTGTTATGTAAGTTATATTTTTATTTATGATGATGTCAATAGTAATGGGAGTAGTATTATTTAATGGGTAATGGGTTGGGGTATTTGGGTGCATGATTATAGCATTATGGTTTGTGATATATGAATATAACGTGTTACCGTTTTTATTCGTTCTATTGCAGTTCCAGTTTACGTGCTTTGCGTTTAAGTCGCCTACTAGCAGCACTTTGCCGCCGATATTTAGTAGTGTGTGTATGTCATGTTGTGTGAAGTTGTTACGTGGGTTGTTGTATGCTGTGATGATGCAAGTGTTGTCGGAGAGCCGGATGCAAAGGGATTCGAGGGTTGTGGGCTGAAGGTGAGCTGATGTGTGTGGTATTGTGTTGTGTACAAGTACCGCTACCCCTCCAGCCGGTACGTGTGTCTGTGTCTGTCTGTCTTGTCTATGTATTGTGTAGCCTTTGATGTGTAGTTTGTCTGTGTGTCGGAGTCGTGTTTCGTTGATAAGCATTATGTGTATATTGCGTTTGTGTAGGAAATGTATCAGCTCACCTTTTTTGGATAGGATACCGTTTGCGTTCCATGAACAAATGTTAATCGTGAATTATATATTATAGCGTGATATGTTCTGCGCGAAGGTGAGAGTTGTGAAAAATTTATCTTTGTCTGTAGTACACTTTGAAAGTTGCATATTATAATCCTTAATTACTAAAACCATATTTTCAATATTTATAAGTTCGTTGAGCTTTGTGAGCTCAGTGGAAAGTTCTTGAAAAATATTATAGTTTATTTCACTGTTTGGGGTAGGGGCGTCTGCATGCTGTGTTGCGGGGGTTTGTTGGGGGGGGGGGGTTGGCTGCAAGCTGGCTGGGGGTTCGCAAAATCAAGATAAAATAGCTGGTTTCAGCTTGCAAAAACATACAAAATGCTGTTTTCAAGTATTTAAACTGTCATATTCATGTTTCTGTCCTGTATAATTGCTAGTGTTGGTGAAATCAAGATAAAATAGCTGTTTTCAGCTTGCAAAAATATACAAAACGTTATTTTCAAGTATTTAAACTGTCATATTTATGTTTCTGTCCTGTATAATGGCGAATGTTGGTGAAAACATGATAAAATTCCTGTTTCAAGCAAGCAAAAGCATATAAAACGCCGTTTTCAAGTATTTAAATTGTCATATTCAGGTTTCTGTCCTTTATAATGGCAAAAGTTGATGAAATCAAAATAAAATAGCTGTTTTCAGCTTGCAAAAACATACAAAACGCTGTTTTCAAGTATTTAAACTGTCATATTCATGTTTCTGTCGTGTATAATGGCTAATGTTGGTAAAATCAAGATAAAATTTCTGTTTTAGGCATGCAAATGCATACAAAACAGCGTTTTCAAGTATTTAAACAGTCATATTCATATTTCTGTCGTGTATAATGGCTAATATTGGCGAAATCAAGATAAAATTGCTGTTTTAAGCATGCCAAATCATAAAAAACGCCATTTTCAAGTATTTAAACGGTCATATTCAGGTATATGTTTTGTGTAGTGGCTTATGTTTGCATAATAAAGATAAAATAGCTGTTTTCAGCTTGCAAAAACATACAAAACGCTGTTAGCAAGTATATAAACTGTCATATTCATGTTTCTGTCGTGCATAATGGCTAATGTAGGTGAAATCAAGATAAAATTGCTGTTTTAAGCATGCTAAAGCATACAATACACCGTTTTCAAGTATTTAAACTGTCATATTCATGTATATGTCGTGTGTAATGGCCTATGTTTGCAATATCAAAATAAAATTGGTGTTTTCAGCTTGCAAAAACATACAAAATTCTGTTTTCAAGTATGTAAACTGTCAAATTCATGTATATGTCGTATTTAATGGCTTATGTTGGTGAAATCAAGAAAAATTTGCTGTTTTAAGCATGCAAAAGCATACAAAACACCGTTTTTAAGTATATAAACTGTCATATTCATGTATATGTCGTGTGTAATGGCTTATGTTTGCAAAATCAAGATAAAATAGCAGTTTTCAGCTTGCAAAAATATGAAAAACGCTGTTCTCATGAATTTAAACTGTCATATTCATGTTTCTGTCGTGTATAATGGTTAATGTTCGTGAAATCAAGATTAAATTGGTGTTTTAAGCATGCAAAAGCATACAAAACGCCATTTTCAAGTATTTAAATTATCATATTCATGTGTATGTCGTGTGTAATGGTTTATGTTTGCAAAATCAAGATAAATTAGCTGTTTTCAGCTTGCAAAAACATACAAAATGCTTTTTTCAAGTATTTAAACTGTCATATTCATGTTTCTGTCGTGTATAATGGCTAATGTTGGTGAAATCAAAATAAAATTGCTGTTTAAACATGCAAAAGCATACAAAACGCCGTTTTCAAGTATTTTAACTGTCATATTCATGTGTATGTCGTGTTTTATGGCTTATGTTTGCAAAATCAAGATAAAATAGCTGTTTTCAGCTTGCAAAAATATGAAAAACGCTGTTCTCATGAATTTAAACTGTCATATTCATGTTTCTGTCGTGTATAATGGTTAATGTTCGTGAAATCAAGATTAAATTGGTGTTTTAAGCATGCAAAAGCATACAAAACGCCGTTTTCAAGTATTTAAATTATCATATTCATGTGTATGTCGTGTGTAATGGTTTATGTTTGCAAAATCAAGATAAATTAGCTGTTTTCAGCTTGCAAAAACATAAAAAACGCTGTTTTCAAGTATTTAAACTGTCATATTCATGTTTATGTGGTATATAATGGCTAATTTTGGTGAAATCAAGATAAAATAGCTGTTTTAAGCATGCAAAACATACATAACGCCGTTTTCAAGTATTTAAACTGTCATATTCATGTATATGTCGTGTGTAATGGCTTATGTTTGCAAAATCAAGATAAAATAGCGGTTTTCAGTTTGCAAAAACATACAAAACGCTGTTTTCAAATATTTAAACTGTCATATTCATGTTTCTGTCGTGTATAATGGTTAATGTTGGTGAAATAAAGATAAAATTGCTGTTTTGAGCATACGAAACGGCGTTTTCAAGTATTTAAAATGTCATATTCATGTATATGTCTTGGGTAATTACTTATGTTTACAAAATCAAGATAAAATAGCTGTTTTCAACTTGCAAAAACATGCAAAACGCTGTTTTCAAGTATTTAAACTGTCATATTCATGTATATGTCGTGTGTAATGGCTAATGTTGGTAAATACAAGATAAAATTGCGGTTTTAAGCATGCAAAAGCATACAAACCACCGTTTTCAAGTACTTAAACTGTCATATTCATGTTTCTGTCGTGTATAATGGCTAATGTTGGTAAATGCAAGATAAAATTGCTTTTTTAAGCATGCAAAAGCATACATAACGCCGTTTTTAAGTATTTAAACTGTCATATTCATGTATATGTCGTATGTAATGGCTTATGTTTGCCAAATCAAGATAAAATAGCTGTTTTCAACTCGCAAAAACATACAAAACGCTGTTTTCAAATATTTAATCTGTCATATTAATGTTTCTGTTGTGTATAATGGCTAATGTATGTGAAATCAAGATAAAATTGCTGTTTTAAGCATGCAAAAGCATAGAAATCGCCATTTTCAAGAATTTAAACTGTTTTCCATGTATATGTCGTATGTAATGGCTTATGTTTGCAAAATAAAGATAAAATATCTGTTTTAAGCTTGCAAAAACCAAGAAAGTGCTGTTTTCAAGTTATTAAACTGTCATATTCATGTTTCTGTCCTGTATAATGGTTAATGTTGGTGAAATCAAGACAAAATAGCTGTTTTCAGCTTGCAAAAACATACAAAATCTGTTTTCAAGTACTTAAACTGTCATATTCCTATTTCTGTCCTGTATAGTGGCTAATGTTGGTAAAGTCAAGATAAAATTGCTGTTTTAAGCATGCAAAATCATATAACATGCCGTTTTCAAGTATTTAAACTGTCATATTCATGTATGTGTCGTGTGTAATGGCTTATGTTTAAAAAATCAAGAGAAAATAGCGGTTTTCAGATTGCAAAAACATACAAAATGCTGTTTTCAAGTCTTTAGCTGTCATATTCATGTTTCTGTCGTGTTTAATTGCTAATGTTGGTAAAACAAGATAAAATTGCTGTTTTAAGCATGCAAAATTATAAAAAACGCCGTTTTCAAGTATTTAAACTGTCATATTCATGTATGTGTCGTGTGTAATGGCTTCTGTTTGAAAAATCAAGATAAAATAGCTGTTTTCAGCTTGCAAAAACATACAAAATGCCGTTTTCAAGTATTTAAACTGTCATATTCATGTCTCTGTGGTGTATAATGGCTAATGTTGGTGAAATCAAGATAAAATTGCTGTTTTAAGCATGCAAAAGCATACAAAACACCGTTTTCATGTGCTTATACTGTCATATTTATGTATATGTCGTGTGTAATGGCTTATGTTTGCAAAATCAAGATAAAATAGCTGTTTTCAGCTTTCGAAAACATACAAAACGTTGTTTTCAAATATTTAAACTTTCATATTCATGTTTCTGTCGTGTATAATGGCTAATGTTGGTGAAATCAAGATCAAATTGCTGTTTTAAGCATGCAAAAGCAAAGAAAACGCCGTTTTCAAGTATTTAAACTGTCATATTCATGTATATGTCGTGTGTAATGGCCTATGTTTGCAAAATCAAGATACAATTGGTGTTTTCAGCTTGCAGAAATATACAAAATTCTGTTTACAAGTATGTAAACTGTCATATTCATGTATATGTCGTGTTTAATAGCTTATGTTTGCAAAATCACGATAAAATAGCTGTTTTCAGCTTGCAAAAAAATTCAAAATGCTGTTTTCAAGTATTTAAACTGTCATATTCATGTTTCTGTCATGTATTATGGTTAAAGTTGGTAAAATCAAGATAAAATGGCTAATGTTTGCAAAATTACGATAAAATAGCTGTTTTCAGCTTGCAAAAACATACAAAATGCTGTTTTCAAGTATTGAAACTGTCATATTCATGTTTCTGTCGTGTATAATGGCCAATGTTGGTGAAATCAAGATAAAATTGCTGTTTTAAGCATGCAAAATCATAAAAACCGCCGTTTTCAAGTATTCAAACTGTCACATTCATGTATATGTCGTGTGTAATGGAATATGCTTGCAAAATCAAGATAAAACTGCTGTTTTCAGCTTGCAAAAACATATTAAACGCTGTTTTCAAGTATTTAAACTGTCATATTCATGTATATGTTGTGTGTAATGGCTTATGTTTGCAAAATCAAGATAAAATAGCTGTTTTCAACTTGCAAAAACATAAAAAACTCTATTTTCAAGTATTTAAACTGTCATATTTATGTATATGTCGTGTGAAATGGCTTATGTTTGCAAAACCAAGATAAAATAGCTGTTTTCATAGCTAATGTTGGTGAAATCAAGATAAAATTGCTGTTTTAATCATGCAAAATCATGAAAACGCCGTTTTCAAGTAATTTAACTGTCACATTCATGTATATATCGTGTGTAATGGCTTATGTTTGCAAAATCAAGATAAAATAGCTGTTTTCAGCTTGCAAAAGCATACAAAATGCTGTTTTAAAGTATTTAAACTGTCATATTTATGTTTCTGTCGTGTATAATGGCTAATGTTTGTGGAATCAAGATAAAATTGCTGTTTTAAGCATTCAAAAGCATACAAAACGCCGTTTTAAAGTATTTAAGCTGTCATATTCATGTATATGTCGTGTGTAATGCCTTATGTTTGCAAAATCATGATAAAATAGCTGTTTTCAGCTTGCAAAAACATGAAAAACGCTGTTCTCATGAATTTAAACTGTCATATTCATGTTTCTGTCGTGTATAATGGTTAATGTTCGTGAAATCAAGATTAAATTGGTGTTCTAAGCATGCAAAAGCATACAAAACGCAGTTTTCAAGTATTTAAATTGTCATATTCATGTGTATGTCGTGTGTAATGGCTTATGTTTGCAAAATCAAGATAAAATAGCTGTTTTAAATTTGCAAAAACATACAATATGCTGTTTTCAAGTACTTAAAGTGTCATATTCATGTTTCTGTCCTGTACAATGGCTAATGTTAGTAAAATTAATATAAAATAGCTGTTTTCAGCTTGCAAAAACATACAAAATGCTGTTTTCAAGTATTTAAACTGTCATGTTCATGTTTCTGTCATGTATAATGGTTAATGTTGGTGAAATAAAGATAAAATTGCTGTTTTAAGCATACAATACGCCGTTATCAAGTATTTAAACTGTCATATTCATGTTTCTGTCGTGTATAATGGCTAATGTTGGTGAAATCAAGATAAAATAGCTGTTTTCAACTTGCAAAAACATGCAAAACGCTGTTTTTACATACATACATACATAACGTCACGCTATGTCCCACTTAGTGGGGTAGCACGAACCCAGAAAAACAGTCAACCAACAATCAATCTCCTCCAAACATTCCTATCCTGACACACCACTTTCGCCTCGTCCACATTCATAGTGCGATTCATACAAGCTCGTTTATTCTTCACACTCGGAATCATTCGTTCACGGAACAAACCATCAATCATACCCAACCAGTTATTCCTCGGACGCCCGCGCAATCGGTCACCTTCAATCTCACCCACATATATTAGTTTCACCAACCTTTCATTCGACATTCGCTCAACACGTCCAAACCACCTCAACTGACTCACTCCCACTTTCTTAACAACATTCTTCTCAATCTCACACTCACCATACACCAATGTATTCCGTATATGATCACGTCTCGTATACCCACATACTCCTCTCAAATATCTCATTTCCACAGCAGTTATACGTCGTTCATGCTTCTTCATCCACACCCAACATTCAGAACCATACATCAATGTAGGCACTAACACACCATTATAAACACTCAATCGAGCATCTCTAGATACATTCACGTTTCGAGCAAATGTACCCAGAGCACCCAATACCTTGCACCCTGCAGACACTCGCCTTTCAATCTCCCGGTCAATACGTCCATCCCTCGAGAACATACTACCCAAATATACAAATTCATTCACTTGTTCCAGTCTCACACCATTCACTGAAACATTACAATCAGTCACCAAATCATTCTTCTCAAACACCAACACTTTACATTTATCGACATTCAATAGCAGATTTAAACCTTTCCCTACTTCATTTATGCTCACAATCATTCTTCTCAATTGCTCCTCAGTTTCACCCAACACAACAACATCATCCGCATAAGCTAACGCAGGCACTACACGTCCACCAATACGTACACCATCAGTTCCATTCAATGCCTTTCGTAACAACACATCCATATACAAATTAAACAACCAAGGAGACATTCCACAACCCTGTTTCACACCAACATCTATACGAAACCAATCACTCAATCTACCATCAACTCTCACCGCAGCCTCACTTCCTTCATACAACGCTCGAATCGCTCCCAACAAATTACCATCCACACCGTACTCTACAAGTACATCCCACATAGTCTCTCGAAGAACACTGTCATACGCTTTCTTTAAATCGAGAAAGCCACAGAACACCTTTTTGTTCTTATCAAGTGACTTCTCAAGCCATTACACACGACATATACATGAATATGACAGCTTAAATACTTTAAAACGGCGTTTTGTATGCTTTTGAATGCTTAACACAGCAATTTTATCTTGATTCCACCAACATTAGCCATTGTACAGGATGGGCCATTTTAAGTTGCGTTCAAGAATATCTCGGAAACGAAGCATCGGATGCAAAATCCAAAAAATACGACTAAAATATTTTCGAGGGGGACATCCCATGACACCAAATTCAACCCCCCCGCCCCAACCCTGGTGGGGTGGGGCGGGGGTAAGTTTGAAATCTTAAATGGGAACCCCGAATTTTTTTTGCAGATTCGCATTCTACGTGAAAAACGGAATTCAGTGACATCAAAATTTTCGCCCCCGCCCACCCCCCCGGGCCAGTTGGGTGGTGGGAAACTTTCAAATTGGTTACGGGAACACCCACTTTTTCTCATTGAATTGAATTTGGTGTCATGGGATGTCCCCCTCGAAAATATTTTAGTCGTATTTTTTGGATTTTGCATCCGATGCTTCGTTTCCGAGATATTCTTGAACGCAACTTAAAATGGCCCATCCTGTATAATGGCTAATGTTGGTGGAATCAAGATAAAATTGCTGTGTTAAGCATTCAAAAGCATACAAAACGCCGTTTTAAAGTATTTAAGCTGTCATATTCATGTATATGTCGTGTGTAATGGCTTAAGTTTGCAAAATCAAGATAAAATAGCTGTTTTCAGCTTGCAAAAACATGAAAAACGCTGTTCTCATGAATTTAAACTGTCATATTCATGTTTCTGTCGTGTATAATGGTTAATGTTCGTGAAATTAAGATTTAATTGGTGTTTTAAGCATGCAAAAGCATACAAAACGCCGTTTTCAAGTATTTAAATTGTCATATTCATGTGTATGTCGTGTGTAATGGCTTATGTTTGCAAAATCAAGATAAATTAGCTGTTTTCAGCTTGCAAGAACATACAAAACGCTTTTTTCAAGTATTTAAACTGTCATTCATGTTTTTGTCCTGTATAATGGCTAATGTTGTTTGAATCAAGATAAAATTGCTATTTTAAGCATGCAAAAGCATACAAAACGCCGTTATCTAGTATTTAAGTTGTAATATTCGTGTATATGTCGTGTGTAATGGCTTATGTTTACAAAATCAAGATAAAATAGCTGTTTTCAACTTGCAAAAACATGCAAAACGCTGTTTTCAAGTATTTAAACTGTCATATTCATGTATATGTCGTGTGTAATGGCTAATGTTGGTAAATACAAGATAAAATTGCGGTTTTAAGCATGCAAAAGCATACAAACCACCGTTTTCAAGTACTTAAACTGTCATATTCATGTTTCTGTCGTGTATAATGGCTAATGTTGGTAAATGCAAGATAAAATTGCTTTTTTAAGCATACAAAAGCATACATAACGCCGTTTTCAAGTATTTAAACTGTCATATTCATGTATATGTCGTATGTAATGGCTTATGTTTGCCAAATCAAGATAAAAAAGCTGTTTTCAACTCGCAAAAACATACAAAACGCTGTTTTCAAATATTTAATCTGTCATATTAATGTTTCTGTTGTGTATAATGGCTAATGTATGTGAAATCAAGATAAAATTGCTGTTTTAAGCTTGCAAAAGCATAGAAATCGCCATTTTCAAGAATTTAAACTGTTTTTCATGTATATGTCGTATGTAATGGCTTATGTATATGTAAAATAAAGATAAAATATCTGTTTTAAGCTTGCAAAAACATAGAAAGTGCTGTTTTCAAGTTATTAAACTGTCATATTCATGTTTCTGTCCTGTATAATGGTTAATGTTGGTGAAATCAAGACAAAATAGCTGTTTTCAGCTTGCAAAAACATACAAAATGCTGTTTTCAAGTATTTAAACTGTCATATTCCTATTTCTGTCCTGTATAGTGGCTAATGTTGGTAAAGTCAAGATAAAATTGCTGTTTTAAGCATGCAAAATCATATAACATGCCGTTTTCAAGTATTTAAACTGTCATATTCATGTATGTGTCGTGTGTAATGGCTTATGTTTAAAAAATCAAGAGAAAATAGCGGTTTTCAGATTGCAAAAACATACAAAATGTTGTTTTCAAGTCTTTAGCTGTCATATTCATGTTTCTGTCGTGTTTAATTGCTAATGTTGGTAAAACAAGATAAAATTGCTGTTTTAAGCATGCAAAATTATAAAAAACGCCGTTTTCAAGTATTTAAACTGTCATATTCATGTATGTGTCGTGTGTAATGGCTTATGTTTGAAAAATCAAGATAAAATAGCTGTTTTCAGCTTGCAAAAACATACAAAATGCCGTTTTCAAGTATTTAAGCTGTCATATTCATGTCTCCGTGGTGTATAATGGCTAATGTTGGTGAAATCAAGATAAAATTGCTGTTTTAAGCATGCAAAAGCATACAAAACACCGTTTTCATGTGCTTATACTGTCATATTTATGTATATGTCGTGTGTAATGGCTTATGTTTGCAAAATCAAAATAAAATAGTTGTTTTCAGCTTTCGAAAACATACAAAACGTTGTTTTCAAATATTTAAACTATCATATTCATGTTTCTGTCGTGTATAATGGCTAATGTTGGTGAAATCAAGATCAAATTGCTGTTTTAAGCATGCAAAAGCAAAGAAAACGCCGTTTTCAAGTATTTAAACTGTCATATTCATGTATATGTCGTGTGTAATGGCCTATGTTTGCAAAATCAAGATACAATTGGTGTTTTCAGCTTGCAGAAATATACAAAATTCTGTTTTCAAGTATGTAAACTGTCATATTCATGTATATGTCGTGTTTAACAGCTTATGTTTGCAAAATCACGATAAAATAGCTGTTTTCAGCTTGCAAAAAGATTCAAAATGCTGTTTTCAAGTATTTAAACTGTCATATTCATGTTTCTGTCATGTATTATGGTTAAAGTTGGTAAAATCAAGATAAAATTGCTGTTTTTAACATGCAAAAGCATACAATACGCCGTTTACAAGTATATAAACAGTCATATTCATGTATATGTCGTGTGTATTGGCTTATGTTTGCAAAATCAATATAAAATAGCTGTTTTCAACTTGCAGAAACATACAAAATGCTGTTTTCAAATTTTTAAACTGTCATATTCATGTTTCTGTCGTGTATAATGGCTAATGTTGGTGAAATCAAGAAAAATTTGCTGTTTTAAGCATGCAAAAGGATACAAAACACCGTTTTCAAGTGCTTAAACTGTCATATTTATGTATATGTCGTGTGTAATGGCTTATGTTTGCAAAATCAAGATAAAATAGCTGTTTTCAGCTTGCAAAAACACACAAAATGCTGTTTTCAAGTATTTTAACTGTCATATTCATGTTTCTGTTGTGTATAATGGCTAATGTTAGGGAAATCAAAATAAATTAGCTTTATTAAGCTTGCAAAAACATACAAAACGCTGTTTACAAGTATTTAAACTGTCATGTTCATGTTTCTGTCCTGTATAATGGCTAATGTTGGTGAAATCAAGATACAAATGCTGTTTTAAGCATACAAAACGCCATTTTCAAGTATATAAACTGTCATATTCATGTATATGTCGTGTGTAATGGCTTATGTTTGCAAAATCAAGATAAAATAGCTGTTTTCAGCTTGCAAGAACATACAAAACGCTGTTTTCAAGTATTTAAACTGTCATATTCATGTTTCTGTCCTGTATATTGGCTAATGTTTGCAAAATCAAGATAAAATATCTGTTTTCAGCTTGCAAAAACATACAAAATGCTGTTTCAAGTATATAAACTGTCATATTTATGATTCTGTCGTGTATAATGGCTAATGTTGGTGAATTTTAAGATAAAATTGCTGATCTAAACATGCAAAAGCATACAAAACGCCGTTTTCAAGTATTTAAACGGTCATATTCATGTATATGGCGTGTGTAATGGCTTATGTTTGCATAGTCAAGATAAAATAGCTGTTTTCAGCTTGCAAAAATGCTGTTTTCATGTATTTGAACTGTGATATTCATGTTTCTGTCGTGTATAATGGCTAATGTTGAAGAAATCAAGATAAAATTGCTGTTTTAAGCATACAAAAGCATACACAACGCCGTTTTCAAGTATTTAAAATGTCATATTCATGTTTCTATAGTGTATAATGGCTAATGTTGGTGAAATCAAGACAAAAGTGCTGTTTTAAGCATGCAAAAGCATACAAAACGCCGTTTTCAAGTATATAAACTGTCATATTAATGTATATGTCGTGTGTAATGGATTATGTTTGCAAAATCAAGATAAAATAGCTGTTTTCGGCTTGTAAAAACATACAAAATGCTGTTTTCAAGTATTTAAAGGGTTATATTCATGTTTCTGTCGTGTATAATGGCTAATGTTAGTGAAATCAAGATAAATTTGCCATTTTCAGCTTGCAAAAACATACTAAACGCTGTTTTTAAGTATTTAAACTGTCATGTTTATGTTTCTGTCGTGTATAATGGCTAATGTTGGTAAAACAAGATAAAATTGCAGTTTTAAGCATGCAATAGCATACAAAACGCCGTTTTCAAGTATTTAAACTGTCATATTCATGTATATGTCGTGTGTACTGGCTTATGTTTGCAAAATTAAGATAAAATAGCTGTTTTCAACTTGGAAAAACATAAAAAACTCTGTTTTCAAGTATTTAAACTGTCATATTCATGTTTCTGTCATGTATAATGGCTAATGTTGGTGAAATCAAGATAAAATAGCTGTTTGAAGCATGCAAAAACATACAAAATGCTGTTTTCAAGTATTTAGCTGTCATATTCATGTTTCTGTCGTGTTTAATTGCTAATGTTGGTAAAACAAGATAAAATTGCTGTTTTAAGCATGCAACAACATACAAAACGCCGTTTTCAAGTATATTAACTGTAATATTCATGTATATGTCGTGTGTAGTGGCTTATATTTGCAAAAACAAGATAAAATGGCTGTTTTCAGCTTGCAAAAACATACAAAATGCTTTTTTTAAGTATCTAAACTGTCATATTCATGTTTCTGCCCTTTATAATGGCTAATGTTGGTGAAATCAAGATAAAATTTCTGTTTTAAGCATGCAAAATCATAAAAAAACGCCGTTTTCATTTATTCAAACTGTCACATTCAAGTATATGTCGTGTGTAATGGCTCATGTTTGCAAAATCAAGATAAAATAGCTGTTTTCAGCCTGCAAAAACATACAAAACGCTGTTTTCAACTATTTAAACTGTCATATTCACGTTTCTGTCGTATATAAAGGCTAATGTTGGCGAAATTAGATAAAAATGCTGTTTTAGGCATGCAAAAGCATACAAAACGCCGTTTTCAAGTATTTAAACTGTCATATTCATGTATATGTCGTGTGAAATGGCTTATGTTTGCAAAATTAAGATAAAATAGCTGTTTTCAGCTTGCAAAAACATACAAAATGCTGATTTCAAGTATTTAAACTGTCATATTCATGTTTCTGTCGTCTATAATGGCTAATGTTGGTAAAATCAAGACAAAATTGTTGTTTTAAGCATGCAAAAGCATACAAAACGCCGTTTTCAAGTATTTAAACTGTCATATTCATGTGTATGTCGTGTGTAATGGCTTATGTTTGCATAATCAAGATAAAATAGCTGTTTTCAGTTTGCAAAAACATACAAAATGCTGTTTTCAAGTACTTAAAGTGTCATATTCATGTTTCTGTCCTGTACAATGGCTAATGTTGGTAAAATCAATATAAAATAGCTGTTTTCAGCTTGCAAAAACATACAAAATGCTGTTTTCAAGTATTTAAACTGTCATATTCATGTTTCTGTCATGTATAATGGTTAATTATGGTGAAATAAAGATAAAATTTTAAGCATACAATTCGCCGTTATCAAGTATTTAAACTGTCTTATTCATGTTTCTGTCGTGTATAGTGGCTAATGTTGGTGAATTCAAGATAAAATATCTGTTTTCAACTTGCAAAAACATGCAAAACGCTGTTTTCAAGTATTTAAACTGTCATATTCATGTATATGTCGTGTGTAATGGCTTACGTTTGCAAAATCGAGATAAAATAGCTGTTTTCAGCTTGCAAAAACACACAAAATGCTGTTTTCAAGTATTTAAACTGTCATATTCATGTTTCTGTCGTGTATAATGGCTAATATTTGTGATATAAAGATAAAATTTCTGTTTTCATTCATTCATGAATATGTCGTGTTTAATGGCTTATGTTTGAAAAATCAAGATAAAATAGCTGTTTTCAGCTTGCAAAAACATACAAAACGCTGTTTTCAAGAAATTAAACTGTCATATTCACGTTCCTGACGTGTATAATGGCTAATGTTGGTGAAATCAAGATAAAATTGCTGTTTTTAGCTTGCAAATTCATACAAAATGCTGTTTTTAAGTATGTAAACTGACATATTCATGTTTCTGTCGTGTATAATAGATAATTTTGGTGTAATCAAGATAAAATAGCTGTTTTAAGCATGCAAAAGCATACAAACCGCCGTTTTCAAGTTTTCAAACTGTCATATTCATGTATATTTTATTTAATGGCTTATGTTTGCAAAATCAAGATAAAATTGCTGTTTTCAGCTTGCAAAAACATACAAAACGCTGTTTTCAAGTATTTAAACTGTCATAATCACGTTTCTGGCGTGTATAATGGCTAATGTTGGTGATATCAAGATAAAATTGCTGCTTTAAGCATACAAAACGCCGTTTTCAAGAACTTAATCTGTCATATTCATGTATATGTCGTGTTTAATGGCTTATGTTTGCAAAATCAAGATAAAATAGCTGTTTTCAGAATGCAAAAACGTACAAAACGCTGTTTTCAAGTATTTAAACTGTCATATTCATGTTTCTGTCGTGTATAATGGCTAATGTTGGTGATATAAAGATAAAATTTCTGTTTTCAGCATGCAAAAGCATACAAAACGCCGTTTTCAAGTATTTAAACTGTCATATTTATGTATATGTCGTGTGAAATGCCTTATGTTTGCAAAATCAAGATATAATAGCCGTTTTTAGCTTGCAAAAACATACTAAATGCTGTTTTCAAGTATTTAAATTGTCATATTTATGTTTCTGTCCTGTATAATGGCTAATGTTGGTTTAATCAAGATAAAATAGCTGTTTTCAGCTTGCAAAAACATACAAAATGCTGTTTTCAAGTAGTTAAACTGTTATATTCATGTTTCTGTCCTGTATAATAGCTAATGTTGGTGAAATCAAGATAAAATTGCTGTTTTAAGCATGCAAAAGCATACAAAACGCCGTTTTAAAGTATTTAAGCTGTCATATTCATGTATATGTCGTGTGTAATGGCTTATGTTTGCAAAATCAAGATAAAATGGCTGTTTTCAACTTGCAAAAACATGCAAAACGCTGTTTACAAGTATTTAAACTGTTATATTCATGTATATGTCGTGTGTAATGGCTTATGTTCACAAAATCAAGATAAAATAGCTGTTTTCAACTTGCAAAAACATGCAAAACGCTGTTTTCAAGTATTTAAACTGTCATATTCATGTATATGTCGTGTGTAATGGCTAATGTTGGTAAATACAAGATAAAATTGCTGTTTTAAGCATGCAAAAGCATACAAACTCCCGTTTTCAAGTACTTATACTGTCATATTCATGTTTCTGTCGTGTATAATGGCTAATGTTGGTAAATACAAGATAAAATTGCTGTTTTAAACATGCAAAAGCAAACAAAATGCTGTTTTCAAGTATTTAAACTGTCATATTTATATTTCTGTCCTGTATAGTAGCTAATGTTTATAAAATCAAGATAAAATTGCTGTTTTAAGCATGCAAAATCATACAAAACGCCGTTTTCAAGTATTTAAACTGTCATATTTATGTATGTGTCGTGTGTAATGGCTTATGTTAAAAAAATCAAGATAAAATAGCGGTTTTCAGCTTGCAAAAACATACAAAATTCTGTTTTCAAGTATTTAAACTGTCATACTCATGTTTCTGTCCTGTATAATGGCAAATGTTGTAGAAATCAAGATAAAATTTCTGTTTAAAGCATGCAAAATCATAAAAAATGCCGTTTTTAAGTATTTAAACTGTCACATTCATGTATATGTCGTGTGTAATGGCTTATGTTTGCAAAATCAAGATAAAAGAGCTGTTTTAAGTTTGCAAAAACATACAAAATGCTGTTTTAAAGTATTTAAACTGTCATATTTATGTTTCTGTCGTGTATAATGGCTAATGTTGGTGAAATCGAGATAAAATTGCTGCTTTAAGCATGCAAAAGCACACAAAACACCGTTTTCAAGTATTTAAACTGTCATATTTATGTATATGTCGTGTTTAGTGGCTTATGTTTGCAAAAGCAAGATAAAATATTTGTTTTGAGCTTGCAAAAACATACAAAACGCTGTTTTCAAGTATTTAAACTGTCATATTCATATTTCTGTCCTGTATAATGGCTAATGTTGGTGAAAACAAGATAAAATTTCTGTTTTAAGCATGCAAAATCATAAAAAACGCCGATTTCAAGTATTCAAATTGTCACATTCATGTATATGTCGTGTGTAATGGCATATGTTTGCAAAATCAAGATAAAATAGCTGTTTTCAGCTTGGAAAAACATACAAAACGCTGTTTTCAAGTATTAAACTGTCATATTAAAGTTTCTGTTGTGTATAAAGGCTAATGTTGGTGAAATCAAGATAAAATTGCTGTTTAAAACATGCAAAAGCATACAAAACGCCGTTTCAAGTATTTAAACAATCATATTCATGTATATGTCGTGTGTGTTGTGGCTTATGTTTGTAAAATCAAGATAAAATTGCTGTTTTAATCATGCAAAAGTATACAAAACGCCGTTTTCAAGTACTTAAACTGTCATATTCATGTTTCTGTCGTGTATAATGGCTAATGTTGGTAAAATCTAGATAAAATTGCTGTTTTCAGCTTGTAAAAACATACAAAACGCTGTTTAAAGTATATATACTGTCATATTCACGTTTCTGACGTGCATAATTGCTAATGTTGGTGAAATCAAGATAAAATTGCTGTTTTCAGCTTACAAAAACATACAAAATGCTGTTTTTAAGTTTTTTAACTGACATATTCATGTTTCTGTCGTGTATAATGGATAATGTTGGTGTAATCAAGATAAAATAGCTGTTTTAAGCATGCAAAAGCATACAAAACGCCGTTTTCAAGTTTTTAAACTGTCATATTCATGCATATTTCGTATTTAATGGCTTATGTTAGCAAAATCAAGATAAAATAGCTGTTTTCAGCTTGCAAAAACTTACAAAACTCTGTTTTCAAGTATTTAAAATGTCATAATCACGTTTCTGTCGTGTATAATGGCTAATGTTGGTGATATCAAGATAAAATTGCTGCTTTAAGCATGCAAAAGCATACAAAACGCTGTTTTCAAGTATTTATACTGTCATAATCACGTTTTTGTCGTGTATAATGGCTAATGTTGGTGAAATCAAGATAAAATTGTTGTTTTAAGCATGCAAATGCATACAGAACGACGTTTTCAAGTATTTAAACTGTCATATTCATATTTCTGTCGTGTATAATGGCTAATGTATGTGAAATCAAGAAAAAATTGCTGTTTTAAGCATGCAAAAGCATAAAAAACGCTGTTTTTAATTATTTAAACTGTCATATTTACGTTTCTGTCGTGTATAATGGCTAATGTTGGTGAAATCAAGATAAAATTGATGTTTTAAGCATGCAAATGCATACAGAATGCCGTTTTCAAGTATTTAAACTGTCATATACATGTTTCTGTCGTGTATAATGGCTAATGTTGGTGAAATCAAGACAAAATTGCAGTTTTAAGCATGCAAAAGCATACAAAACGCCGTTTTCAAGAATTTAAACTGTCATATTCATGTATATGTCGTGTGTATTAGCTTATGTTTGATAAATCAAGATAAAATTGCTGTTTTCAGCTTGCAAATACATACAAAATGCTGTTTTTAAGTATTTAAACTGACATATTCATGTTTCTGTCGTGTATAATGGATAATGTTGGTGTAATCAAGATAAAATAGCTGTTTTAAGCATGCAAAAGCATACAAAACGCCGTTTTCAAGTTTTTAAACTGTCATATTCATGTATATTTCGTATTTAATGCAAAAACTTACAAAACTCTGTTTTCAAGTATTTAAAATGTCATAATCACGTTTCTGTCGTGTATAATGGCTAATGTTGGTGATATCAAGATAAAATTGCTGCTTTAAGCATGCAAAAGCATACAAAACGCTGTTTTCAAGTATATATACTGTCGTAATCACGTTTTTGTCGTGTATAATGGCTAATGTTGGTGAAATCAAGATAAAATAGCTGTTTTCAGCTTGCAAAAACATACAAAACGCTATTTTCAAGTATTTAAACTGTTATATTCACGTTTCTGTCATGTATATTGGCTAATGTTGGTGAAATCAAGATAAAATTGCTGTTTTAAGCATGCAAAAACATACAAAACGCCGTTTTCAAGTATTTAAACTGTCATATTCATGTATATGTCGTGTGTAATGGCTTATGTTTGCAAAATCAAGATAAAATAGCTGTTCTCAACTTGCAAAAACACAATAAACGCTGTTTTCAAGTATTTAAACTGTCATATTCGTGTTTCTGTCGTGTATAATGGCTAATGTTGGTAAAATCAAGACAAAATTGCTGTTTTAAGCATGCAAAAACATACAAAACGCCGTTTTCAAGTATTTAAACTGTCATATTCATGAATATGTCGTGTTTAATGGCTTATGTTTGCAAAATCAAGATAAAATAGCTGTTTTCAGCTTGCAAAAACATACAAAACGCTGTTTTCAAGAATTTTAACTGTCATATTCACGTTTCTGTCGTGTTAATGGCTAATGTTGTTGAAATCAAGATAAAATTGCTGTTTTAAGCATGCAAATACATACAAAGTTAAAGTATTTAAACTGTCATATTCATATATATGTCGTGTGTATTGGCCTATGTTTGCAAAATCAAGATAAAATAGCGGTTTTCTGCTTGCAAAAACATACAAAATGATGTTTTCAAGTATTTAAACTGTTATATTCATGTTTCTGTCGTGTATAATGGTTAATGTTGGTGAAATCAAGATAAAATTGCTGTTTTAAGCATGCAAAAGCATACAAAACGCCGTTTTCAAGATTTTAATCTGTCATATTCATGTATATGTCGTGTTTAATGGCATATGTTTGCAAAATCAAGATAAAATAGCTGTTTTCAGCTTGAAAAACATACAAAACGCTGTTTTCAAGTATTCAAACTGTCATATTCACGTTTCTGTCGTTTATAAATGCTAATGTTCTTGAAATCAAGATAAAATAGCTGTTTTAAGCATGCAAATGCATACAGAACGTTGTTTCCAAGTATTTAAACTGTCATATTCATGTATATGTCGCGTGTAATGGCTTACGTTTGCAAAATCAAGTAAAATAGCTATTTTCAGCTTGCAAAAACATACAAATCGCTGTTATCAAGAATTTAAACTGTCATATTCACGTTGCTGACATGTATAATGACTAATGTTGGTGAAATCAAGATAAAATTGCTGTTTTCAGCTTGCAAATACATACAAAATGCTGTTTTTAAGTATTTAAACTGGCATATTCATGTTTCTGTCGTGTATAATGGATAATGTTGGTGTAATCAAGATAAAATAGCTGTTTTAAGCATGCAAAAGCATACAGAACGCCGTTTTCAAGTATTTAAACTGTCATATTCATGTTTCTGTCCTGTATGATTGCTAATGTTTGTGAAATCAAGATAAAATAGCTGTTTTCAGCTTGAAAAAACATACAAAACGCTGTTTTCAAGTATTTAAACTGTCATATTCACGTTTCTGTCGTGTATAATGGCTAATGTTGGTGAAATCAAGATAAAATTGCTGTTTTAAGCATGCAAATGCATACAGAACGCCGTGTTCAAGTATTTAAACTGTCATATTCATATATATGTCGTGTGTATTGGCCTATGTTTGCAAAATCAAGATAAAATAGCTGTTTCTGTTTGCAAAAACATACAAAATGATGTTTTCAAGTATTTAAACTGACATATTCATGTTTCTGTCGTGTATAATGGTTAATGTTGGTGAAATCAAGATAAAATTGCTGTTTTAAGCATGCAAAAGCATACAAAACGCCGTTTTCAAGATTTTAATCTGTCATATTCATGTATATGTCGTGTTTAATGGCATATGTTTGCAAAATCAAGATAAAATAGCTGTTTTCAGCTTGAAAAACATACAAAACGCTGTTTTCAAGTATTCAAACTGTCATATTCACGTTTCTGTCGTGTATAAATGCTAATGTTCTTGAAATCAAGATAAAATAGCTGTTTTAAGCATGCAAATGCATACAGAACGTTGTTTCCAAGTATTTAAACTGTCATATTCATGTATATGTCGCGTGTAATGGGTTACGTTTGCAAAATCAAGTAAAATAGCTATTTTCAGCTTGCAAAAACATACAAATCGCTGTTTTCAAGAATTTAAACTGTCATATTCACGTTGCTGACATGTATAATGACTAATGTTGGTGAAATCAAGATAAAATTGCTGTTTTCAGCTTGCAAATACATACAAAATGCTGTTTTTAAGTATTTAAACTGGCATATTCATGTTTCTGTCGTGTATAATGGATAATGTTGGTGTAATCAAGATAAAATAGCTGTTTTAAGCATGCAAAAGCATACAGAACGCCGTTTTCAAGTATTTAAACTGTCATATTCATGTTTCTGTCCTGTATGATTGCTAATGTTTGTGAAATCAAGATAAAATAGCTGTTTTCAGCTTGAAAAAACATACAAAACGCTGTTTTCAAGTATTTAAACTGTCATATTCACGTTTCTGTCGTGTATAATGGCTAATGTTGGTGAAATCAAGATAAAATTGCTGTTTTAAGCATGCAAATGCATACAGAACGCCGTGTTCAAGTATTTAAACTGTCATATTCATATATATGTCGTGTGTATTGGCCTATGTTTGCAAAATCAAGATAAAATAGCTGTTTCTGTTTGCAAAAACATACAAAATGATGTTTTCAAGTATTTAAACTGACATATTCATGTTTCTGTCGTGTATAATGGTTAATGTTGGTGAAATCAAGATAAAATTGCTGTTTTAAGCTTTCAAAACATACAAAACGCTGTTTTCAAGTATTTAAACTGTCATATTCTTGTTTCTGTCCTGTATAATAGCTAATGTTGGTGAAATTAAGATAAAATTGATGTTTTAAGCATGCAAAAGCATACAAAACGCCGTTTTCAAGTATTTAAACTGTCATATTCATGTATATGTCGTGTGTATTGGCTTATGTTTGCAAAATCAAGATAAAAAAGCTGTTTTTAGCATGCAAAAACATACAAAATGCTGTTTTTAAGTATTTAAACTGTCATATTCATGTTTCTGTCGTGTATATTTGTTAATGTTGGTGAAATCAAGATAAAATTGCTGTTTTAAGCATGCAAAAGCATACAAAACGCCGTTTTCAAGTATTTAAACTGTCATATTCATGTATATGTCGTGTGAAATCAAGTTAAAATAGCTGTTTTCAGCTTGCAAAAACATACAAAATGCTTTTTTCAAGTATCTAAACTGTCATATTCATGTTTCTGTCCTGTATAATGGCTAATGTTGGTGAAATCAAGATAAAATTTCTGTTTTTAGCATGCAAAATTATAAAAAACGCCGTTTTCAAGTATTCAAACTGTCACATTCATGTATATGTCGTGTGTAATGGCTTATGTTAGCAAAATCAAGATAAAATAACTGTATTCCGCCTGCAAAAACATACAAAACGCTGTTTTCAACTATTTAAACTGCCATATTCATGTTTCTGGCGTATATAAAGGCTAATATTGGTGAAATCAAGATAAAATTGCTGTTTTAAGCATGCTAAAGCATGCAAAACGCCGTTTTCAAGTATTTAAACAATCATATTCATGTATATGTCGTGTGTGTTATGGCCTATGTTTGCAAAATCAAGATAAAATAGCCGTTTTCAGCTTGCAAAAACATACAAAACGCTGTTTTCATGTATTTAAACTGTCATATTCATGTTTCTATCGAGTATAATGGCTAATGTTGGTGAAAATTACTGTTTTAAGCATGAAAAAGCATACAAAACGCCGTTTTCAAGTTTTTAAACTGTCATTTTCATGTATATTTCGTATTTAATGGCTTATGTTTGCAAAATCAATATAAAATAGCTGTTTTCAGCTTGCAAAAACATACAAAGCGCTGTTTTCAAGTATTTAAACTGTCATAATCACGTTTCTGTCGTGTATAATGGCTAATGTTGGTGAAATCAAGATAAAATTGCTGTTTTAAGCATGCAAATGCATACAGAACGCCGTTTTCAAGTATTTAAACTGACATATTCATGTTTCTGTCGTGTATAATGGCTAATGTATGTGAAATCAAGATAAAATTGCTGTTTTAAGCATGCAAAAGCATAAAAAACGCTGTTTTCAATTATTTAAACTGTCATATTCACGTTTCTGTCATGTATATTGGCTAATGTTGGTGAAATCAAGATAAAATTGCTGTTTTAAGCATGCAAATGCATACAGAACGCCGTTTTCAAATTTTTAAACTGTCATATTCATGTATATTTCGTATTTAATGGCTTATGTTTGCAAAATTAAGATAAAATAGCTGATTTCAGCTTGCAAAAACTTACAAAACGCTGATTTCAAGTATTTAAACTGTCATAATCAGGTTTCTGTCGTGTATAATTGCTAATGTTGGTGAAATCCAGTTAAAATTGTTGTTTTAAGCATGCAAATGCATACAGAACGCCGTTTTCAAGTATTTGAACAGTCATATTCAAGTTTCTGTCGTGTATAATGGCTATTGTTGGTGAAATCAAGATAAAATTGCTGTTTTCAGCTTGCAAAAACATACAAAATGATGTTTTCAAGTATTTAAACTGTCATATTCATGTTTCTGTCGTGTATAAAGGTTTATGTTGGTGAAATCAATATAAAATTGCTGTTTTAATCATGCTAAAGCATACAAAACGTCGTTTTCAAGTTTTTAAACTGTCATATTCATGTATTTGTCGTATTTAATGGCTTATGTTTCTAAAATCAAGATAAAATAGCTGTTTTAAGCTTGCAAAAACATACAAAACACTGTTTTCAAGTATTTAAACTGTCATATTCACGTTTCTGTCGTGTATAATGGCTAATGTTGGTGAAATCAAAATAAAATTGCTGTTATAAGCATGCAAATGCATACAGAATGCCGTGTTCAAGTATTTAAGCTGTCATATTCATATATTATATGTCGTGTGTAATGGCTTATGTTTGCAAAATCAAGATAAAATAGCTGTTTTCTGCTTGCAAAAACATACAAAACGCTGTTTTCAAGTATTTAAACTGTCATATTCACGTTTCTGTCGTGTATAATTGCTAATGTTGGTGAAATCAAGATAAAATTGCTGTTTTAAGCATGCAAATGCATACAGAACGCCCTTTCCAAGTATTTAAACTGTCATATTCATGTATATGTCGCGTGTAATGGCTTACGTTTGCAAAATCAAGTAAAATAGCTGTTTTCAGCTACCAAAACATACAAAATGCTGATTTCAAGTACTTAAACTGTCATATTCATGATTCTGTCGTGTATAATAGCTAATTTGATGAAATTAAGATAAAATTGCTGTTTTAAGCATGCAAAACCATACAAAACGCCGTTTTCAAGTATTTAAACTGTCATATCCATGTATATGTCGTGTGTATTGGCTTATGTTTGCAAAATCAAGATAAAATAGCTGTTTTCAGCTTGCAATAACATACAAAACGCTGTTTTCAAGTATTTTAACTGTCATATTCATGTTTCTATCGAGTATAATGGCTAATGTTGGTGAAAATTGCTGTTTTAAGCATGCAAAAGCATACAAAACGCCGTTTTCATGTATTTAAACTGTCATATTCATGTATATGTCGTGTGTAATGGCTTATGTTTACAAAATCAAGATTAAATAGCTGTTTTCAACTTGCAAAAACATACAAAACGCTGTTTTCAAGTATTTAAACTGTCATATTCATGTTTCTATCGAGTATAATGGCTAATGTTGGTGAAATCAAGATAAATTTGCCATTTTCAGCTTGCAAAAACATACAAAACGCTGTTTTTAAGTATTTAAACTGTCATGTTCATGTTTCTGTCGTGTATAATGGCTAATGTTGGTAAAACAAGATAAAATTGCTGTTTTAAGCATGCATTAGCGTACAAAACGCCGTTTTCAAGTATATGAACTGTCATATTCATGTATATGTCGTGTTTAATGGCTTATGTTTGCAAAATCAAAATAAAATTTCTGTTTTAAGCATGCAAAATCATAAAAAAACGCCGTTTTCAAGTATTCAAACTGTCACATTCATGTATATGTCGTGTGTAATGGCTTATGTTTGCAAAATCAAGATAAAATAGCTGTTTTCAGCTTGCAAAAACATACAAAACGCTGTTTTCAACTATTTAAACTGTCATTTTCATGTTTCTGTGGTATGTTAAGGCTAATGTTGGTGAAATCAAGATAAAATTGCTGTTTTAAGCATGCTAAAGCATGCAAAACGCCGTTTTCAAGTATTTAAACAATCATATTCATGTATATGTCGTGTGTGTTATGGCCTATGTTTGCAAAATCAAGATAAAATAGCCGTTTTCAGCTTGCAAAAACATACAAAACGCTGTTTTCAAGTATTTAAACTGTCATATTCATGTTTCTATCAAGTATAATGGCTAATGTTGGTGAAAATTGCTGTTTTAAGCATGAAAAATCATACAAAATAAAATAGCTGTTTTCAGCTTGCAAAAACATACAAAACGCTGTTTTCAACTATTTAAACTGTCATATTCATGTTTCTGTGGTATGTTAAGGCTAATGTTGGTGAAATCAAGATAAAATTGCTGTTTTAAGCATGCTAAAGCATGCAAAACGCCGTTTTCAAGTATTTAAACAATCATATTCATGTATATGTCGTGTGTAATGGCTTATGTTTGCAAAATCAAGATAAAATAGCTATTTTCAGCTTGCAAAAACATACAAATCGCTGTTTTCAAGTATTAAAACTGTCATATTCATGTTTCTGTCGTGTATAATGGCTAATGTTGGTAAAATCAAGACAAAATTGCTGTTTTAAGCAGGCAAAAGCATACAAAGCGCCGTTTTCAAGTATTTAAACTGTCATATTCATGAATATGTCGTGTTTAAAGGCTTATGTTTGCAAAATCAAGATAAAATAGCTGTTTTCAGCTTGCAAAAACATACAAAACGCTGTTTTCAAGAATTTAAACTGTCATATTCAAGTTTCTGACGTGTATAATGGCTAATGTTGGTGAAATCAAGATAAAATTGCTGTTTTCAGCTTGCAAATACATACAAAATGCTGTTTTTAAGTATGTATACTGACATATTCATGTTTCTGTCGTGTATAATGGATAATGTTGGTGTAATCAAGATAAAATAGCTGTTTTAAGCATGCAAAAGCATACAAAACGCCGTTTTCAAGTTTTTAAACTGTCAATTTCATGTATATTTCGTATTTAATGGCTTATGTTTGCAAAATCAATATAAAATATCTGTTTTCCGCTTGCAAAAACATACAAAACGCTGTTTTCAAGTATTTAAACTGTCATAATCACGTTTCTGTCGTGTATAATGGCTAATGTTGGTGAAATCAAGATAAAATTGCTGTTTTAAGCATGCAAATGCATACAGAACGCCGTTTTCAAGTATTTAAACTGACATATTCATGTTTCTGTCGTGTATAATGGCTAATGTATGTGAAATCAAGATAAAATTGCTGTTTTATGCATGCAAAAGCATAAAAAATGCTGTTTTCAATTATTTAAACTGTCATATTCACGTTTCTTTCATGTATATTGGCTAATGTTGGTGAAATCAAGATAAAATTGCAGTTTTAAGCATGCAAATGCATACAGAACGCCGTTTTCAAGTATTTAAACTGTCATATTCATGTTTCTGTCCTGTATAATTGCTAATGTTTGTGAAATCAAGATAAAATAGATGTTTTCAGCTTGCAAAAACCTACAAAATGATGTTTTCAAGTATTTAAACTGACATATTCATGTTTCTGTCGTGTATTAAGGTTAATGTTGGTGAAATAAATATAAAATTGCTGTTTTAAGCATGCTAAAGCAAAAATAACGCCGTTTTTAAGTTTTTAAACTGTCATATTCATGTATTTGTCGTATTTAATGGTTTATGTTTCCAAAATCAAAATAAAATAGCTGTTTTCAGCTTGCAAAAACATACAAAACTGTTTTGAAGTATTTAAACTGTCATAATCACGATTCTGTCGTGTTAATGGCTAATGTTGGTGAAATCAAGATAAAATTGCTGTTTTAAGCATGCAAATGCATACAGAACGCCGTTTTCAAGTATTTGAACTGTCATATTCAAGTTTCTGTCGTGTATAATGGCTATTGTTGGTGAAATCAAGATAAAATTGCTGTTTTAAGCATGCAAAAGCATACAAAACGCCGTTTTAAAGATTTAAAACTGTCATATTCATGTATATGTCGTGTTTAATGGCTTATGTTTGCAAAATCAAGATAAAATAGCTGATTTCAGCTTGAAAAACATACAAAACGCTGTTTTCAAGTATTTAAACTGTCATATTCACGTTTCTGTCGTGTATAATTGCTAATGTTGGTGAAATCAAGATAAAATTGCTGTTTTAAGCATGCAAATGCATACAGAACGCCCTTTCCAAGTATTTAAACTGTCATATTCATGTATATGTCGCGTGGAATGGCTTACGTTTGCAAAATCAAGTAAAATAGCTGTTTTCAGCTACCAAAACATACAAAATGCTGATTTCAAGTACATAAACTGTCATATTCATGATTCTGTCGTGTATAATAGCTAATGTTGATGAAATTAAGATAAAATTGCTGTTTTAAGCATGCAAAAGCATACAAAACGCCGTTTTCATGTATTTAAATTGTCATATTTATGTATGTTACCTAACGTCTACCTGCCAACATCAGCATTTCCCATCGGCCGCTATGTTCCCGCGAGCCGAGGAAGAATCACATTTCATTTATCACTGTACACATGTTCACTTTATCTCAAATGTAGTTTTAGAAATCAGTCTTGTTGTAGTCTTAAAGCAATAAACATCTAAAAACTTTGCCTCTCTGTTCCTGAGCAAAAATAAAGTTTTTAAAAACCAATATCCAAGTTCTGATCAATTAAGTGGCGCAGTCGGTAGGATATTGAAAGGAAATTCATCGCGAATAATCCGTCAGTATCAACTGTTTATTCAACAAAACAAGAACCAACGAAGATCTGAAGGGCGTTCATCGCGAATCAACCCATCAGCATCAACGACTCATCCCAGAAGAATTCCATCGCGGACAGTCTACCTGAGATGAAGATCGCTATATTGGTAATGTAAGTTGCTTTCATTTCTATGACAGACTCCTCGAATTCATCCATTTCTATCGAAGAAAGTGAAAACGAGTTAGATTATAATAATAGTTTAGAAGATACAGAATTAAGTTTAATACTTTCAACATTAGATATAACAGAAGTTGAATTAGAAAATAACAGTTGTGTAACTATGGCAGTTCCAAATTTTGAATCAAAATTATTAGACATCGTTCCAAAATTCGATGGAAATCCTTTGGAACTCTCCGCCTTTTTAGACACAGCCAATACCTTAATAAATACTTATTGGGATACAACTCCGCAAAATGTAAATTGCGTTCAGAACATAACGTTAATTTATGGCATTTACGCCAAAATAATTGGTCCCGCACGCGAGGTATATTCAACGTGTACCTCGAAAGACTGGAAATCTGTAAAAGATGCTCTGATCGCACATTTTGGCGATCAGCGCGATGAAAACGGTCTGTTGTTTGATCTAGACCAGCTCAGACAAAAAGATAACGAAAACCCCTTACAATTTTACACACGCATTATGTCAAATTTAAGTGCTTTGCATAACTATGTAGATGTTCATGAAAGTACAACGACAATTGCAACAGTCAAAAAGAATTTTTACAATACTCATGCATTGAAAATGTTTTTGGCCGGTTTAAAAGAGCCTCTTGGTTCGACGATCCGCGCAATGAAACCCAACGCCTTGGCGGAAGCCAGACAGAACATAATATCTGAAGATAACATCCGACACTTACAACGTGCTCATTTTGATAAAAGTAAATTTCAAAATTCGAGACAAATTCAAAGGTCAATTCCACGACCACCCCAAATGTATCAAAATCCTCAATTTGTCCAACAAACATCACAACGATTTTATAATCAACACCAACAATTTCCAAGCAACCCTATTCAATTACAACCCCGTTATTCACATACACTACCACGATTCCTAACTAATCACCAAGTATTTGGGAATAATAAACTTAAGACCTCAGTCAATGTATGGAAACCGCAAGGTACAACAAATCGAGCCATACAACCTAAACCCACACCTATGAGTGGAATATCTCATGGTTCTTTTCCAAAACCCTCATTCGAACAAAGACAAAATTACACAGTAGAAGAGCTACATAATGTTGAACAATCCATTCAAAATGATGACGAACAAAATTACGAATACTGTGAAACTAACTATGACTTACAAAACGACAATTATTCTTATTATCCCGAAAGTATTGAAAATGATATTTATGAAACACCTATCGAAGAACAAAATTTTCGCGAACCCAGCCAAATAGCGAACCAAACGTAGAGTTACATTCAATCTATGACAAAAAAGATTTACCATTTATCAAAATTTTGAATCCACCATTAAAATTGTTAATTGATACAGGAGCCACAAAATCTTTCTTGAACCCTGACATAGCTGAAAAATATTTTAAAAATAAAATCATGAAAGAAAATTTTACTATATCTTCCATATTTGAAACAACAAAAAGAGATTCTAGTGTAGAAATTCCGGCATTTTCAGAATTTAATGTTAATAAAAATATGAAATTTTATTTGTTCAAATTTCACCATTTCTTTGACGGCCTGATTGGCTATGACATTCTAAAAGATTTTAACGTTCAATTAGATTTAAAAAATTCTTTAATAAAAACCCCACAAGCAAATTTGAAGTTATCTCATTATGAATCTAAGAAAAAATTATTTTTTGCACAAATAGAATTACGTAGCTTAGAGTCATTGAAAATACCAGATAATATAAAAAATACGGATGCATTATCTCGTATCCAAATTAACGTTAATGAAACTATCGAAGAATCTGGAGGAATTTTCGACTATATAAAAGATTTCAATAAAAAGTACTCTAACACAAACGATAATATGTCACTGCAAGTCGAACCTGACAACGAAAATAACGACGGAGATATTTCTGACGACGAAACTGTTCACACGAATAGAGAAAATCCAATCGTAGGAATACCAATTTCTGACAAACCAGTAAATCTCAGAAAAAATCAAATAATAATATCTCAAATTAATTTTGATCCCATAAAGCCTAAAATTGTAAAATTATTTGAAAATACCCATCAGCGTATAACAGTACAAATTTCAAAAAATAATTTTGTTCAAGACGTTATTAATTTCGTTAAAAATTATATCGTCCCAAAAGTTAAATATTGTTTGTATTTTGAAGACCCTATTTATGAGAAATTTAGTTTAGTTATTCAAAAATACTTTAAAAATTCTGAATTAAATTTTGTAAGATACACTCAGAAATTATTAGATGTTGAAGATCCGTTAGACGTTAAAGAAACAATTCAAAATTACCACGAAAGCAAGACGAATCACCGAGGTCTTGACGAGACCGAGAATCAAATAAAGAAAAAATACTACTGGCCTAACATGCGTAAATCAATACAAACTTACATCAACGAATGCGAAATCTGTTTAAAAACAAAATACGATCGTGTACCTGTAAAACCAAAATTTAACGTTACTCCTACCCCAACAAAACCATTTGAAATATTACATATTGATTCGATAACTTTAGAAAAACAAAAATTCCTAACAATTATAGGCGCATTTTCAAGATACGCGCAAGTTTACAAATTAAATTCTGGTCAAGGTATAGAAGTCGTTAATAATCTTATTAAGTATTTTACACACAATGGAATACCTGATCAAATCGTTTCCGACAATGGCTTAGAATTCAAAAACTCACTAATTAAAGAATTACTAGAAGTTCACAAAGTGAAACTTCACTTTATTAGCTCGCAACACCCAGAGTCAAACGGACTAATCGAGAGATTTCATTCAACATTAGTCGAACATATTAGATTGTTAAATAATCAACAGGAATATAACAAAGAGCCTATTGATATTAAAATCAATTACGCACTTCTGGCTTATAACAACTCTATTCATTCGGTAACAAAATTAAAACCGTGTGAAATTATAACAGGACATCTTGACATAAATTCGCCTTTGAGCATAGAATTAGAAAAACAATTAATAAATAATTATATAATAAATCATAAAGAAAAAATAAAATTATTATATAATAAAATTAGAGAATTAAATAAACAGAATAAACAAAAAACAATTAATTATGCAAATAAAAATCGTGAAGAGCTTCCTGAAATTCCAGATACCGTTTACGTGAAAAATAAGCAGAAACAAAGTAAAACTAGTAATAAATATAAAAAGGAAGAAATTAAAACAATTGATCCGAATTTAAAAACAGGCGAAATTATTCCCGAACACGGCAATACCTCAAAAAACATCCATTTATCAAACATTAAAAGACCAAGACAAAAGACTTACTGTTTTAAAACTAAACAAAAACAAAATAAAAATAAATTCACCATTTTGGAAAACAAAATACTGAAAAAACCTAAATTGTTATAGACTTGTGACCTTACACCTGACAAAAGCACAAGAAGTACAGATTTAGAACTTACAGACTAATCCTGGAATCCTTCCTTTTAAATTAGGTCATGCAAAAATCAAAACAGCCTCTCACACTTTCCTTTATTATATTGACCTTAAGTCTATCAAAAATCGTATTGACTTATTAAATGATCAAAATTCACAAATAACAACCGCAATAAATTTTACTACTCCCGAACTTCGACATATTTTAAATAATTATCATGAACACACAAAGTACATTTCAAAAATGGTTAACAGAAAATTAAATACCTTTTACCCAGAAAAACGGTATAAACGAGGGTTAATAAACCCATTAGGATCACTTATTAAATTTATCTCTGGTAACATGGATCATGACGATGCTGTAGAAATTCATAATAATATTATAAAATTAGAAACAGATCACAATAAAATAGTTACAAAATTAAATAATCAGATTTCACTTTCAAAACATATCATGATGAACATAAACGAGACCATGACACTGATTATTAAAAATCAAATTAATATTGAAAATAAAACGAACGAATTAATTCAATCAATTAATAAACAAAAATTTTTATTTTCACATTTTTTACAGACACAAGAAATTTTGGAAGAAATTAAATTAAATTTTGATTCATTATTAAATTATTTGGAGGAAATAGAAAACGCAGTAACATTTGCCAATCTAGAAGTTGTACACCCAAGTATTATTTCTTATAAAGAATTAAAAGATATTGTTGAAGAATTATATTCACTTTATGATAACAAACAGCTGCTATTTTCAAATATCAATGACATTTCTAAATATTATAAAGTTATCAAAATTAAAGTTTTTATTTTAAATGAAAAGATAATGTTTTCACTTGACTTTCCATTAATACACCCGGAAACCCTAGATCATTATCACTTATTTTCAATCCCTAGTTCTAACCAAACGACTATTATTCCTCCCGCTACATACCTATCCATAAGCAACAACGTTTATCAATATAGCAACGAAAAATGCGTAGATCTGCAATCCGAATTCCTCTGTAAAAGCACCAATCTTTTACCAGTTCAAAGGGATGAAGAATGCCTAACTTCAATCCTATCATCAGAAGTCACAGTAACCAGTTGTCAACAAATACCAATCAAAATCAATCAACAAGTAATATTACAAATCAATGAAGCACATTACATCGCCATACTCCCAAAATTTCAAAGAGTACAAACTACGTGTAAACAAAATGCGATAGTTTCTCTAAAAGGGACTTATCTAATGATCGTACCACCCAACTGCTCAATAAAAATATCATCGTACGTTTATGAAAATAAACTGAAGACTATACCAGGGCATCCAGTGAGTTTACAAAAAATCAACATGCGAAACTCAACAGTACCACAAATAGAAAAATTAAATTTGGATAAAGTTCCTCTCGATAAATTACATCAATTACAACTTCAAGAGTTAGAAGAATTCCCAATTGAATCGATCACCACCCACGAAAATTATTCAAAGGGCTCAATCATTGGAGTCAGCATATTAGCAATGGTTATCTTATTTTATTTTATAATAAAAATAAAAAATAAGGTTTTACAGAAAAAAGGAGTCAACTCAAGGTCAACCCCACTCAACGAAACTCAAGTCGTTCCGCCCTAGAGTTTCTTCTCAAGGAGGGAGGTGTTACCTAACGTCTACCTGCCGACATCAGCGTTTCCCATCGGCCGCTATGTTCCCGCGAGCTGAGGAAGAATCACATATTATTTATCTCTGTACACATGTTCACTTTATCTCAAATTTAGTTTTAGAAATCAGTCTTGTTGTAGTCTTAAAGCAATAAACATCTAAAAACTTTGCCTCTCTGTTCCTGAGCAAAAATAAAGTTTTTAAAAACCAATATCCAAGTTCTGATCAATTAAGTTGTATATGTCGTGTGTATAGCTTGTACAAAAATCCCTGGCGATTGATTCCATTAGTATTTCTCAGTAGGTATTCCATAAGAGGATTAAAGAAATTTATGAGGGACAACTTTACAGGGTTGTACTGGATAATATTTTCAAATGAGTTTTACACAAACAGACACAAGTAATATCAAAATATGAAAAATTTTAATAAAATGAATTTTAAATGTCGTTTTCTGAAGGTATATTTGTATAAAATTATCTTACTTAACAGTTTTCGGGGAAACAATTGAAAAGATAATCGTATTAAAAATTTCGGAGATTGAAGCATCTAAGCCAAAAATTATAATAATCCACTCCTGAACATCAGACAAACTTGCACCCCGCTGGTTAGGGATGGCTTATCCCATTAGCAAGTCAAGTCAATCGCCACGGATCTTTGTACAAGCTATAATGGCTTATGTTTGCAAAATCAAGATAAAATAGCTGTTTTCAGCTTGCAAAAACATACAAAACGCTGTTTTCAAAAATTTAAACTGTCATATTTACGTTTCTGACGTGTATAATGGCTAATGTTGGTGAAATCAAGATAAAATTGCTGTTTTCAGCTTGCAAATACATACAAAATGCTGTTTTTAAGTATGTATACTGACATATTCATGTTTCTGTCGTGTATAATGGATAATGTTGGTGTAATCAAGATAAAATAGCTGTTTTAAGAATGCAAAAGCATACAAAACGCCGTTTTCAAGTTTTTAAACTGTCAATTTCATGTATATTTCGTATTTAATGGCTTATGTTTGCAAAATCAATATAAAATAGCTGTTTTCAGCTTGCAAAAACATACAAAACGCTGTTTTCAAGTATTTAAACTGTCATAATCACGTTTCTGTCGTGTATAATGGCTAATGTTGGTGAAATCAAGATAAAATTGCTATTTTAAGCATGCAAATGCATACAGAACGCCGTTTTCAAGTATTTAAACTGACATATTCATGTTTCTTTCATGTATATTGGCTAATGTTGGTGAAATCAAGATAAAATTGCAGTTTTAAGCATGCAAATGCATACAGAACGCCGTTTTCAAGTATTTAAACTGTCATATTCATGTTTCTGTCCTGTATAATTGCTAATGTTTGTGAAATCAAGATAAAATAGATGTTTTCAACTTGAAAAAACCTACAAAATGATGTTTTCAAGTATTTAAACTGCTATATTCATGTTTCTGTCGTATATAAAGGTTAATGTTGGTGAAATAAATATAAAATTGCTGTTTTAAGCATGCTAAAGCAAAAATAACGCCGTTTTCAAGTTTTTAAACTGTCATAATCACGTTTCTGTCGTGTTAATGGCTAATGTTGGTGAAATCAAGATAAAATTGCTGTTTTAAGCATGCAAATGCATACAGAACGCCGTTTTCAAGTATTTGAACTGTCATATTCATGTAATTGTCGTATTTAATGGCTTATGTTTCCAAAATCAAGATAAAATAGCTGTTTTAAGCTTGCAAAAACATACAAAACACTGTTTTCAAGTATTTAAACAGTCATATTCACGTTTCTGTCATGTATAATGGCTAATGTTGGTGAAATCAAAATAAAATTGCTGTTATAAGCCTGCAAATGCATACAGAATGCCGTGTTCAAGTATTTAAACTGTCATATTCATATATTATATGTCGTGTGTATTAGCCTATGTTTGCAAAATCAAGATAAAATAGCTGTTTTCTGCTTGCAAAAACAAACAAAATGATGTTTTCAAGTATTTAAACTGACATATTCATGTTTCTGTCGTGTATACTGGTTAATGTTGGTGAAAACAAGATAAAATTGCTGTTTTTAGGATGCAAAAGCATACAAAACGCCGTTTCCAAGATTTAAAACTGTCATATTCATGTATATGTCGTGTTTACTGGCTTATGTTTGCAAAATCAAGATAAAATAACTGATTTCAGCTTGAAAAACATACAAAACGCTGTTTTCAAGTATTTAAACTGTGATATTCACGTTTCTGTCGTGTATAATTGCTAATGTTGGTGAAATCAAGATAAAATTGCTGTTTTAAGCATGCAAATGCATACAGAACGCCCTTTCCAAGTATTTAAACTGTCATATTCATGTATATGTCGCGTGGAATGGCTTACGTTTGCAAAATCAAGTAAAATAGCTGTTTTTAGCATGCAAAAACATACAAAATGCTGTTTTCAAGTATTTAAACTGTCATATTCATGTTTCTGTCGTGTATAATGGTTAATGTTGGTGAAATCAAGATAAAATTGCTGTTTTAAGCATGCAAAAGCATTTAAAACGCCGTTTTCAAGTATTTAAACTGTCATATTCATGTATATGTCGTCGTGTGAAATGGCTTATGTTTGCAAAATCAAGATAAAATAGCTGTTTTCAGCTTGCAAAAACATACAAAATGCTTTTTTCAAGTATCTAAACTGTCATATTCATGTTTCTGTCCTGTATAATGGCTAATGTTGGTGAAATCAAGATAATATTTCTGTTTTTAGCATGCAAAATCATAAAAAACGCCGTTTTCAAGTATTCAAACTGTCACATTCATGTATATGTCGTGTGTGTTATGGCCTATGTTTGCAAAATCAAGATAAAATAGCTGTTTTCAGCTTGCAAAAACATACAAAACGCTGTTTTCAAGTATTTAAACTGTCATATTCATGTTTCTATCGAGTATTATGGCTAATGTTGGTGAAAATTGCTGTATTAAGCATGAAAAAGCATACAAAACGCCGTTTTCATGTATTTAAACTGTCATATTCATGTAAATTGCGGTTTTATAAATTTTCTGACAGTGCTCTACGCTGGTGTATTAACTACTTCTATAATAGAAGTTTCATTGTCAATATGGTACAAGATTCTACAACAATATTTTCAGGTGAATTTTCTGTATCACGTGGTGTGCCCCAAGGCTCAATTCTCGGGCCATTATTTTTCTTAATTTATATAGCTGATTTACCTCAAACTTTAACCTTTTGTGAAATTTATTCATACGCTGATGATACACAAATCTTAGGTACGTCAAACTATGATGATATAGACAATTCATGTGACTTAATTAATAAGGATCTTGCATCATTAACGCTTTGGGTAAAAAACCATGGACTTAAAATTAATTCGAATAAATCATCCTTACTTGTTTTTGGAACACAAACGTGTCCTCCAATAAAGTTAAGTGGCATAACTTTAAAAAGAAGTGATTCTTGTAAGAGTTTAGGGATGCATCTAGATGAAAATTTAAATTTCCGACTGCATTTGCAAAATAAATTAAAAGCAGGTATGATTAAGCTTAGACATCTATATCAATTTCGCAATATATTGTCAAGTAGTGTTAAGTTAAAGTTAATAAAATCTATAATTCTGCCACTCTTTGACTACTGTTCTTCTGTATATGTACCTAATTTAACACAAGCAGACAAAAAAAGAATAACATTATTCGAAAACTCCTGCCTAAGGTATGTGTATAGTATTTCTAAATACGATCATATTTCTAATTTCAGACATATGGCTCAAATTGATAATATAGATGTACGTACTAGGAAATCAATATTAATGCTCACGCATAAAATAAAAATGTCCGGTATTCCTACCTACTTGAATAATAAACTAGTACCTAAAAAATACAACTATGGTTTACGAGTTAAAGACTTATATGTTGTACCTACTTTTCACAAAACAAAATTCAAAAGTTGCTTCTCATATTTGGCTCCTATGCTATATAATACATTATCTGAAGAATCAAAATCTCTATCAGTAGCTTCGTTTAAAACTCATATAAAAAATCTTGTGTAAAATGTAAATTATATATTGATGTATAATCACTTGTAATTATGTTGACAGTCATGTTATTATTATATTAAATATTATGTATATATTTTGTACTGGTTGGGTGGAAGAGCAGCCTTTGGCTGAACCCCGCCATTGACAATGGTCAATAAAGGTTATTATTATTATTATTATTATTATATGTCGTGTGTAATGGCTTATGTTTGCAAAATCAAGATTAAATAGCTGTTTTCAACTTGCAAAAACATACAAAACGCTGTTTTCAAGTATTTAAACTGTCACATTCATGTTTCTGTCGTGCATAATGGCAAATGTTGGTAAAATCAAGACAAAATTGCAGTTTTAAGCATGCAAAAGCATACATAACGCCGCGTTCAAGTATTTAAACTGTCATATTCATGTATATGTCGTGTTTAATGGCTTATGTTTGCAAAATCAAGATAAAATAGCTGTTGTCAGCTTGAAAAACATACAAAACGCTGTTTTCAAGTATTTAAACTGACATATTCATGTATATGTCGTGTGTAATGGCTTATGTTTGCAAAATCAAGATTAAATAGCTGTTTTCAACTTGCAAAATCATACAAAACGCTGTTCTCAAGTATTTAAACTGTCATATTTACGTTTCTGTCGTGTATAATGGCTAATGTTGGTGAAATCAAGATAAAATTGCAGTTTTAAGCATGCAAAAGCATACATAACGCCGTTTTCAAGTATTTAAACTGTCATATTCGTGTATATGTCGTGTGTAATGGCTTACGTTTGCAAAATTAAGATAAAATTGCTGTTTTCAGCTTGCAAAAACATACAAAACGCTGTTTTCAAGTATATAAACTGTTATATTCATGATCATGTCCTGTATAATGGCTAATGTTGGTGAAATCAAAATAAAATTGCTGTTTTAAGCAAGCAAAAACATATAAAACGCCGTTTTCAAGTATTTAAACTGTCATATTCATGTTTCTGTAGTGTATAATAGCTAATGTTGGTGAAATCAAGATAAAATTGCTGTTTTAAGCATGCAAAAGCATACAAAACGCCGTTTTCAAGTATTTAAACAATCATATTCATGTATATGTCGTGTGTGTTATGGCTTGTTTGCAAAATCTAGATAATATAGCTGTTTTCAGCTTACAAAAACATACCAAATGCTGTTTTCAAGTATTTAAACTGTCATATTCATGTTTCTATCGAGTATAATGGCTAATGTTGGTGAAAATTGCTGTTTTAAGCATGCAAAAGCATACAAAACGCCGTTTTCATGTATTTAAACTGTCATATTCATGTATATGTCGTGTGTAATGGCTTATGTTTGCAAAATCAAGATTAAATAGCTGTTTTCAACTTGCAAAATCATACAAAACGCTGTTTTCAAGTATTTAAACTGTCATATTCACGTTTCTGTCGTGTATAATGGCTAATGTTGGTGAAATCAAGATAAAATGGCAGTTTTAAGCATGCAAAAGCATACATAACGCCGTTTTCAAGTATTTAAACTGTCATATTCGTGTATATGTCGTGTGTAATGGCTTATGTTTGCAAAATTAAGATAAAATAGCTGTTTTCAGCTTGCAAAAACATACAATACGCTGTTTTCAAGTATATAAACTGTTATATTCATGATCATGTCCTGTATAAAGGCTAATGTTGGTGAAATCAAAATAAAATTGCTGTTTTAAGCAAGCAAAAACATATAAAACGCCGTTTTCAAGTATTTAAACTGTCATTTCCATGTTTCCGTCGTGTAATGGCTAATGTTGTTGAAAACAAGATAAAATTGCTGTTTTAAGCATGCAAAAGCATACAAAACGCCGTTTTCAAGTATTTAAACAATCATATTCATGTATATGTCGTGTGTGTTATGGCTTATGTTTGCAAAATTAAGATTAAATAGCTGTTTTCAACTTTCAAAAACATACAAAACGCTGTTTTCAAGTATTTAAACTGTCATATTCATTTTTCTGTCGTGTATAATGGCTTATGTTGGTAAAATCAAGACAAAATTGCAGTTTTAAGCATGCAAAAGCATACATAACGCCGTGTTCAAGTATTTAAACTGTCATATTCATGTATATGTCGTGTTTAATGGCTTATGTTTGCAAAATCAAGATAAAATAGCTGTTTTCAGCTTGAAAAACATACAAAATGCTGTATTCATATATATAAACTGTCATATTCATGTTTCTATCGTGTATAATGGCTAATGTTGGAGAAATCAAGACAAAATTGCTGTTTTAAGCATGCAAAAGCATACAAAACGCCGTTTTCAAGTATTTAAACTGTCATATTCATGTAAATGTCTTGTGTAATGGCTTATGTTTGCAAAATCAAGATAAAATAGTTGTTTTGAGTTTGCAAAACATAAAAAACTCTGTTTTCAAGTATTTAAACTGTCATATTAATGTACATGTCGTGTGAAATGGCTTATGTTTGCAAAATCAAGATAAAATAGCTGTTTTCAGCTTGCAAAAACATGCAAAATGCTGTTTTCAAGTATTTAAACTGTCGTATTCATGTTTCTGTCGTGTATAATGGCTAATGTTGGTGAAATCAAGATAAAATTGCTGTTTTAAGCATAAAAATGCAAAAAAACGCCGTTTTCAAGTATTTAAACTGTCATATTCATGTATATGTCGTGTGTAATGGCTTATGTTTGCAAAATCCAGATAAAATAGCTGTTTTCAGCTTGCAAAAACATACAAAACGCTGTTTTTAAGTATTTGAACTGTCATATTCATGTTTCTGTCGTGTATAATGGCTAATGTTGGTGAAATCAAGATAAAATTGCTGTTTTAAGCATGCAAAAGCATACAAAACACCGTTTTCAAGTATTTTAACTGTAATAATAATGTATATGTCGTGTGTAATGGCTTATGTTTGCAAAATCAAGATAAAATAGCTGATTTCAGCTTGCAAAAACATATAAAATGCTGTTTTCAAGTATTTAAATTGTCATATTCATGTTTCTATCGTGTATGATGGCTAATGTTGGTGAAATCAAGATAAAATGCTGTTTTAAGCATGCAAAAGCATACAAAACGCCGATTTCAAGTAATTAAACTGTCATATTCATGTATATGTCGTGTGTAAAGGCTTATGTTTATAAAATCAAGATAAAATAGCGGTTTTCAACTTGCAAAAACATACAAAATGCTGATTTAAAGTATTTAAACTGTCATATTCATGTTTCTGTCGTGTATAATTACTAATGTTGGTGAAATCAAGATAAAATTGCTGTTTTAAGCATGCAAAAGCATACAAAACGCCGATTTCAAGTAATTAAACTGTCATAATCATGTATATGTCGTGTGTAATGACTTATGTTTGCAAAATCAAGTTTAAATAGCTGTTTTCAGCACGCAAAAACATACAAAATGCTGTTTTTAAGTATTTAAATTGTCACGCCGATTTCAAGTATTTAAACTGTCATATTCATGATTCTGTCGTGCATAATGGCTAATGTTGGTGAAATCAAGATAAAATTGCTGTTTAAAGCATGCAAAAGCATACAAAACGCAGTTTCCAAGTATTTAAACTGTCATATTCATGTATATGCCGTGTGTAATGGCTTATGTTTGCAAAATCAAGATAAAATAGCTGTTTTCAACATGCAAAAATATACAAAATGCTGTTTTCAAGTATTTAATTTGTCGTATACATGTTTCTGTCGTGTATAATGGCTAATGTTGGTGTAATCAAAATAAAATTGCTGTTTAAAGCATGCAAAAGCATACAAAACGCAGTTTTCAAGTATTCAAACTGTCATATTCATGTATATGCCGTGTGTAATGGCTTATGTTTGCAAAATCAAGATAAAATAGCTGTTTTTAGTTTGCAAAAACATACAAAACGCTGTTTTCAAGAATTTAAACTGTCATTTTCATGTTTCTGTCGTGTATAATGGCTAATGTTGGTGAAATCAAGATAAATTTGCTGCTTTAAGCATGCAAAAGCATACAAAACACCGTTTTTAAATATTTAAACTGTCATATTCATGTATATGTCGTGTATAATGGCTTATGTTTGCAAAATCAAGATAAAATTGCTGTTTTCAGCTTGCAAAAACATACAAAATGCTGTTTTCAAGTATTTAAACTGTCATTTATGTTTCTGTCGTGTATAATAGCTAATGTTGGTGAAATCAAAATAAAATTTCTGTTTTAATCATGCAAAAGCATACAAAACACCGTTTTCAAGTATTTAAACTGACATATTCAATTATATGTCGTGTGTAATGGCTTATGTTTGCAAAATCAAGATAATATAGCTGTTTTCAGTTTGCAAAAACATGCAAAATGCTGTTTTCAAGTATTTAAACTGTCATTTTCATGTTTCTGTCTTGTATAATGTCTAATGTTGGTGAAATCAAGATAAAATTGCTGTTTTATACATGCAAAAGCATACAAAACGCCGATTTCAAGTATTTAAACAGTCATATTCATATGTATGTCGTGTGTAATGGCTTATGTTTGCAAAATCAAGATAAAATAGCTGTTTTCAGCTTGCAAAAACATACAAAACGCTGTTTTTAAGTATTTTAACTGTCATATTCATATTTCTGACGTGTATAATGGCTAATGTTGGGGAAATCAAAATAAACTGCCGTGTGTAATGGCTTATGTTTGCAAAATCAAGATAAAATAGCTGTTTTCAGCTTGCAAAACATACAAAACGCTGTTTACAAGAATTTAAACTGTCATATTCATGTTTCTGTCGTGTATAATGGCTAATGTTGGTGAAATCAAGATAAAATTGCTGTTTTAAGCATGCAAAAGCACACAAAACGCCGATTTCAAGTATTTAATCTGTCATATTCATATATATGTCATGTGTTTGCAAAATCAAGATATAATAGCTGTTTTCAGCTTGCAAAAACATACAAAACGCTGTTTTCAAGTATTTAAACTGTCATATTCATTTTTCTGTCGTGTTTAATGGCTAATGTTGGTGTAATCAAGATAAAATTGCTGTTTTAAGCATGCAAAAGCATACAAAACACCGTTTTCATGTATTTAAACTGTCATATTCATGTATATGTCGTGTGTAATGGATTATGTTTGCAAAATCAAGATAACATAGCTGTTTTCAGCATGCAAAAATATACAAAATGCTGTTTTCAAGTATTTAAACTGTCATATTCATGTTTCTGTTCTGTATAATGGCAAATGTTGGTGAAATCAAGACAAAATTGCTGTTTTAAGCATGCAAAAGCACACAAAAAGCCGATTTCAAGTAATTAATCTGTCATATTCATATATATGTCGTGTGTAATGGCTTATGTTTGCAAAATCAAGATGAAATAGCTGTTTTCAGGTTGCAAAAACATACAAAATGCTGTTTTTAAGTATTTTAACTGTCATATTCATATTTCTGACGTGTATAATGGCTAATGTTGGTGAAATCAAGATAAAATTGCTGTTTTAAGCATGCAAAAGAATACAAAACACCGTTTTCAAGTATTAAACTGTCATATTCATGTATATTTCGTGTGTAATGGCTTATGTTTGCAAAATCAAGATAAAATAGCTGTTTTCAGATTGCAAAAACATACAAAACGCTGTTTTCAAGTATTTAAACTGTCATATTCATGTTTATATCGTGTGTAATGGCTTATGTTTGCAAAATCAAGATAAAATAGCTGTTTTCAGCTTGCAAAAACATAGAAAATGCTGTTTTTAAGTATTTAAACTGTCATATTCATGTTTCTGTCGTGTATAATGGCTAATGTTGGTAAAATCAATATAAAATTGTTGTTTTAAGCATGCAAAAGCTGTTTTTGAGTATTTTAACTGTCATATTAATATTTCTGACGTGTATAATGGCTAATGTTGGTGAAATCAAGATAAAATTGCTGTTTTAAGCATGCAAAAGCATACAAAACACCGTTTTCAAGTGTTTAAACTGTCATATTCATGTATATGTCGTGTGTAATGGCTTATGTTTACAAAATCAAAATAAAATAGCTGTTTTCAGGTTGCAAAAACATACAAAATGCTGTTTTTAAGTATTTAAACTTTCATATTTATGTTTCTGTCGTGTATAAACGCTAATGTTGGTGAAATCAAGATAAAATTGCTGTTTTAAGCATGCAAAAGCATACAAAACGCAGTTTTCAAGTATTCAAACTGTCATATTCATGTATATGCCGTGTGTAATGGCTTATGTTTGCAAAATCAAGATAAAATAGCTGTTTTCAGCTTGCAAAAACATACAAAACGCTGTTTTCAAGTATTTAAACTGTCATATTTATGTTTTTGTCGTGTATAATGGATAATGTTGGGGAAATCAAAATAAAATGCCGTGTGTATTGGCTTATGTTTGCAAAATCAAGATAAAATAGCTGTTTTCAGCATGCAAAAACATACAAAACGCTTTTTTTTTTTATTTCAACTATCTTATTCATAATTCTGACGTGTATAATGGCTAATGTTGGTGAAATCAAGATAATATTGCTGTTTTAAGCATGCAAAAGCATACAAAACACCGTTTTTAAATATTTAAACTGTCATATTCATGTATATGTCGTGTGTAATGGCTTATGTTTGCAAAATCAAGATAAAATAGCTGTTTTCAGCTTGCAAAAACATACAAAATACTGTTTTCAAGTATTTAAACTGTCATATTCATGTTTCTGTCGTGTATAATGGCAAATGTTGGTGAAATCAAGATAAAATTACTGTTTTAAGCATGCAAAATCATACAAAACACCGTTTTTAAGTGTTTAAACTGTCATATTCATGTATATGTCGTGTGTAATGGCTTATGTTTGCAAAATCAAGATAAAATAGCTGTTTTCAGATTGCAAAAACATCGAAACGCTGTTTTCAAGTATTTAAATTGTCATTTTTATGTTTCTGACATGTATAATGGCTAATGTTGCTGAAATCAATATAAAATTGATGTTTTAAGCATGCAAAAGCATACAAAACGCCGATTTCAAGTATTTAAACTATCATGTTCATGTATATGTCGTGTGTAATGGCTTATGTTTGCAAAATCAAGATAAAATAGCTGTTTTCAGCTTGCAAAAACATACGAAACGCTGTTTTCAAGTATTTGAACTGTCATATTCATGTTTCTGTCGTGTATAATGGCTAATGTTGGTGAAATCAAGATAAAATTGCTGTTTAAAGCATGCAAAAGCATACAAAACGCAGTTTTCAAGTATTCAAACTGTCATATTCATGTATATGCCGTGTGTAATGGCTTATGTTTGCAAAATCAAGATAAAATAGCTGTTTTTAGCTTGCAAAAACATACAAAACGCTGTTTTTAAGAATTTACACTGTCATTTTCATGTTTCTGTCGTGTATAATGGCTAATGTTGGTGAAATCAAGATAAATTTGCTGCTTTAAGCATGCAAAAGCATACAAAACACCGTTTTTAAATATTTAAACTGTCATATTCATGTATATGTCGTGTATAATGGCTTATGTTTGCAAAATCAAGATAAAATTGCTGTTTTCAGCTTGCAAAAACATACAAAATGCTGTTTTCAAGTATTTAAACTGTCATTTATGTTTCTGTCGTGTATAATAGCTAATGTTGGTGAAATCAAAATAAAATTTCTGTTTTAATCATGCAAAAGCATACAAAACACCGTTTTCAAGTATTTAAACTAACATATTCATGTATATGTCGTGTGTAATGGCTTATGTTTGCAAAATCAAGATAAAATAGCTGTTTTCAGCTTGCAAAAACATACAAAATGCTGTTTTCAAGTATTTAAACTGTCATATTCATGTTTCTGTAGTGTATAATGGCAAATGTAGGTGAAATCAAGAAAAAATTGCTGTTTTAAGCATGCAAAATCATACAAAACACCGTTTTTAAGTGTTTAAACTGTCATATATCTGTATATGTCGTGTGTAATGGCTTATGTTTGAAAAATCAAGATAAAATAGCTGTTTTCAGATTGCAAAAACATACAAAACGCTGTTTTTAAATATTTAAACTGTCATATTCATGTTACTGTCGTGTATAATGACAAATGTTGGTGAAATCAAGATAAAATTGCTGTTTTAAGCATGCAAAAGCATACAAAACACCGTTTTCAAGTATTTAAACGGTCATATTCATGTATATGTCGTGTGTAATGGCTTATGTTTGCAAAATCAAGATAATATAGCTGTTTTCAGTTTGCAAAAACATGCAAAATGCTGTTTTCAAGTATATAAAATGTCATTTTCATGTTTCTGTCTTGTATAATGTCTAATGTTGGTGAAATCAAGATAAAATTGCTGTTTTATACATGCAAAAGCATACAAAACGCCGATTTCAAGTATTTAAACTGTCATATTCATATGTATGTCGTGTGTAATGGCTTATGTTTGCAAAATCAAGATAAAATAGCTGTTTTCAGCTTGCAAAAACATACAAAACGCTGTTTTTAAGTATTTTAAGTGTCATATTCATATTTCTGACGTGTATAATGGCTAATGTTGGGGAAATCAAAATAAACTGCCGTGTGTAATGGCTTATGTTTGCAAAATCAAGATAAAATAGCTGTTTTCAGCTTGCAAAAACATACAAAACGCTGTTTTTTAGTATTTAAACTGTCATATTCATATTTCTGACGTGTATAATGGCTAATGTTGGTGAAATCAAGATAAAATTGCTGTTTTAAGCATGCAAAAGCACACAAAACGCCGATTTCAAGTATTTAATCTGTCATATTCATATATATGTCGTGTGTAATGGCTTATGTTTGCAAAATCAAGATAAAATAGCTGTTTTCAGCTTGCAAAAACATACAAAACGCTGTTTTCAAGTATTTAAACTGTCATATTCATTTTTCTGTCGGCTAATGTTGGTGTAATCAAGATAAAATTGCTGTTTTAAGCATGCAAAAGCATACAAAACACCGTTTTCAAGTATTTAAACTGTCATATTCATGTATATGTCGTGTGTAATGGATTATGTTTGCAAAATCAAGATAACATAGCTGTTTTCAGCATGCAAAAATATACAAAATGCTGTTTTCAAGTATTTAAACTGTCATATTCATGTTTCTGTTCTGTATAATGGCAAATGTTGGTGAAATCAAGACAAAATTGCTGTTTTAAGCATGCAAAAGCACACAAAAAGCCGATTTCAAGTAATTAATCTGTCATATTCATATATATGTCGTGTGTAATGGCTTATGTTTGCAAAATCAAGATGAAATAGCTGTTTTCAGGTTGCAAAAGCATACAAAATGCTGTTTTTAAGTATTTTAACTGTCATATTCATATTTCTGACGTGTATAATGGCTAATGTTGGTGAAATCAAGATAAAATTGCTGTTTTAAGCATGCAAAAGAATACAAAACACCGTTTTCAAGTATTAAACTGTAATATTCATGTATATTTCGTGTGTAATGGCTTATGTTTGCAAAATCAAGATAAAATAGCTGTTTTCAGATTGCAAAAACATACAAAACGCTGTTTTCAAGTATTTAAACTGTCATATTCATGTTTGTATCGTGTGTAATGGCTTATGTTTGCAAAATCAAGATAAAATAGCTGTTTTCAGCTTGCAAAAACATAGAAAATGCTGTTTTTAAGTATTTAAACTGTCATATTCATGTTTCTGTCGTGTATAATGGCTAATGTTGGTAAAATCAATATAAAATTGTTGTTTTAAGCATGCAAAAGCTGTTTTTGAGTATTTTAACTTTCATATTAATATTTCTGACGTGTATAATGGCTAATGTTGGTGAAATCAAGATAAAATTGCTGTTTTAAGCATGCAAAAGCATACAAAACACCGTTTTCAAGTGTTTAAACTGTCATATTCATGTATATGTCGTGTGTAATGGCTTATGTTTACAAAATCAAAAAAAATTGCTGTTTTCAGGTTGCAAAAACATACAAAATGCTGATTTTAAGTATTCAAACTTTCATATTTATGTTTCTGTCGTGTATAAACGCTAATGTTGGTGAAATCAAGATAAAATTGCTGTTTTAAGCATGCAAAAGCATACAAAACGCAGTTTTCAAGTATTCAAACTGTCATATTCATGTATATGCCGTGTGTAATGGCTTATGTTTGCAAAATCAAGATAAAATAGCTGTTTTCAGCTTGCAAAAACATACAAAACGCTGTTTTCAAGTATTTAAACTGTCATATTTATGTTTCTGTCGTGTATAATGGATAATGTTGGGGAAATCAAAATAAAATGCCGTGTGTATTGGCTTATGTTTGCAAAATCAAGATAAAATAGCTGTTTCAGCTTGCAAAAACATACAAAACGCTTTTTTTAAGTATTTCAACTATCTTATTCATAATTCTGACGTGTATAATGGCTAATGTTGGTGAAATCAAGATAATATTGCTGTTTTAAGCATGCAAAAGCATACATAACACGGTTTTCAAGTATTTAAGCTGTTATATTCATGTATATGTCGTGTGTTTTGGCTTATGTTTGCAAAATTAAGATAAAATAGCTGTTTTCAGCTTGCAAAAACATACAAAATGCTGTTTTCAAGTATTTAAACAGTTATATTCATGTTTCTATCGTGTATAGTGGCTAATGTTGGTAAAATCAAGATAAAATTGCTGTTTTATGTATGCAAAAGCATAAAAAACGCCGATTTGAAGTATATAAACTGTTATATTCATGTATATGTCGTGTGTAATGGCTTATGTTTGCAAAATCAAGATAAAATAGCTGTTTTCAGCTTGCAAAAACATACAAAATACTGTTTTCATGTATTTAAACGGTCATATTCATGTTTCTGTCGTGTATAATGGCAAATGTTGGTGAAATCAAAATAAAATTACTGTTTTAAGCATGCAAAATCATACAAAACACCGTTTTTAAGTGTTTAAACTGTCATATTCATGTATATGTCGTGTGTAATGGCTTATGTTTGCAAAATCAAGATAAAATAGCTGTTTTCAGATTGCAAAAACATCGAAACGCTGTTTTCAAGTATTTAAATTGTCATTTTTATGTTTCTGACATGTATAATGGCTAATGTTGCTGAAATCAATATAAAATTGATGTTTTGAGCATGCAAAAGCATACAAAACGCCGATTTCAAGTATTTAAACTATCATGTTCATGTATATGTCGTGTGTAATGGCTTATGTTTGCAAAATCAAGATAAAATAGCTGTTTTCAGCTTGCAAAAACATACGAAACGCTGTTTTCAAGTATTTGAACTGTCATATTCATGTTTCTGTCGTGTATAATGGCTAATGTTGGTGAAATCAAGATAAAATTGCTGTTTAAAGCATGCAAAAGCATAAAAAACGCAGTTTTCAAGTATACAAACTGTCATATTCATGTATATGCCGTGTGTAATGGCTTATGTTTGCAAAATCAAGATAAAATAGCTGTTTTTAGCTTGCAAAAACATACAAAACGCTGTTTTCAAGTATTTAAACTGCCATATTCATGTTTCTGTAGTATATAATGGCAAATGTAGGTGAAATCAAGAAAAAATTGCTGTTTTAAGCATGCAAAAGCATACAAAACACCGTTTTCAAATATTTAAACTGTCATATTCATGTATATGTCGTGTATAATGGCTTATGTTTGCAAAATCAAGATAAAATTGCTGTTTTCAGCTTGCAAAAACATACAAAATGCTGTTTCCAAGTATTTAAACTGTCATTTATGTTTCTGTCGTGTATAATAGCTAATGTTGGTGAAATCAAAATAAAATTTCTGTATTAAGCATGCAAAAGCATACAAAACACCGTTTTCAAGTATTTAAACTGTCATATTCATGTATATGTCGTGTGTAATGGATTATGTTTGCAAAATCAAGATAACATAGCTGTTTTCAGTATGCAAAAATATACAAAATGCTGTTTTCAAGTATTTAAACTGTCATATTCATGTTTCTGTTCTGTATAATGGCAAATGTTGGTGAAATCAAGACAAAATTGCTGTTTTAAGCATGCAAAAGCACACAAAAAGCCGATTTCAAGTAATTAATCTGTCATATTCATATATATGTCGTGTGTAATGGCTTATGTTTGCAAAATCAAGATGAAATAGCTGTTTTCAGGTTGCAAAAGCATACAAAATGCTGTTTTTAAGTATTTTAACTGTCATATTCATATTTCTGACGTGTATAATGGCTAATGTTGGTGAAATCAAGATAAAATTGCTGTTTTAAGCATGCAAAAGAATACAAAACACCGTTTTCAAGTATTAAACTGTAATATTCATGTATATTTCGTGTGTAATGGCTTATGTTTGCAAAATCAAGATAAAATAGCTGTTTTCAGATTGCAAAAACATACAAAACGCTGTTTTCAAGTATTTAAACTGTCATATTCATGTTTGTATCGTGTGTAATGGCTTATGTTTGCAAAATCAAGATAAAATAGCTGTTTTCAGCTTGCAAAAACATAGAAAAAAAA